>JAOEHT020136804.1:0-12214 GCA_025448195.2 Parazoanthus atlanticus
GGTGGGTGGAAGAACGACTTTCGTGCACTTTTTTTGCGTGGATACAATGTCTCCTCACTTTTCCAAATAATTTCTTTAAAATCTTGGAAATTCCGAGGCGTGCAAATATTCTTTTTCGTTATGTTCAATCGTACAATTAAAAAAATTATTACACCCCCACCCCAACACACGATAACAAATGGTCGGCTTCAAACAGTATTCCGGCTGGAGAAGCATGGGCAAGCATGGCAATCTCCTTCAGCTGTGACAGCTTTTAAGGTTTGAAAGGCAACAATTGAATTTCTAAAATAAAGATGTTTTGTGTCTTTGAGCATTCTTTATGAGACATATTTTGGAGCTCGACTTTAATTGTGCTAGAGGTTTCGTAAATAATACGGAACCCGCGAGATACTCTGGGTCTCACGCGAGTGCCTCGGCCGCGCCATAAATTTTGCCCAGCACAAATACGACAAGCAAAAACAAAACAAGTACAAGTTTAAAGGAGTTTCACAAAGGACGTAGGTTTGTATTCTTGCACTCCTTTCAATACTTGCTTCAATATATAGCACAGATGCAAATTAATGCACCCTCTGCGTAACAACTGAAGCATAATCTAACTTAACTGACAATGTTGAAGATGTGTGCCGTTATCTATTTTTTTAGCTGACAATTATGGAATGTTGCAGTGAGAGCTCATATGTGCGGCGTACCTAACTTTACCGGACGTTCCCTTAAGTACAGGGGCGCAATGCTGATTTTCGAGCTCCGAAGGCGCGGGAAATTTTGAGTAATTGTGCTGTGTAGAACGCCATTTCCTGCATCCTTAAGAACTTTCTATAAACTTGAAAGCTGAAAATTGCCCCCCCCCGGCCCCACCTGCTTCCGCGGGCCCCGTAGAGTATACTAGTTGTACGTGTCTGATAGTTTTGTTGTGTTCTAGTATTTAGTAATTGAATGTTCGGCGTTACCTGATAATTCTTCTAGCTGACAAGTGTGGATAGTGTTTTTGTTATTTAGTGAGAGTGGCAGATGAGTAGCGATACTTATTAAACTTCACCAGAAACGTTCCTCTAGTAGCTTCTAGTTTACTGGTTGTACTCGTCTGATAGTTTTGTTGTACAGTAGTTTAGCATTTAGTAACTAAACTCAAATGTGTGGCGTTACCTGACAATTTCCTCTGGATAACAGTTATTAATGGTGTTGATGTATTCGTGAAGTGCAGATCCCGGCTCAGCCTTGATATCCTGGACCTTCTTCAGTCCGCCACTTGTGACAAACAAACGCCTGGCCTTGGAGTCGTGAGGCAGAACCTTGGCAAACTGTCCGACCACGTGCTTCAGAATGTTGGGTGGGGCGTCATGAAGGAGAGGCTCCAGCGCGGGGAGATGGGTACACTTTTGGAGGATGTTCTTCAAAGCTTTCTTAGACTAAACAACGCAACAAACGCCTTTATCAGTTACTTATCATATCTGTGTATAAAGCTACACTATAGGTCGTTTTCAAGATCGTACAATCTAAACTACAAGATCGCTAAGAGCGCGTTCAATTGGCAGTGCTCTGGAATAGTTACGAAAACTTTTGATCCCTTCAATCAAGCAGTAAGCTCTTTCAAAATCTACAAAATTACTGAAGCTCATCCTAATCCTTAATTCAGATAATTATTTTATTGTTTACCTCTTCAAGAGGGTATTCCAAAATCTTCCCAAATATATTCATATTCTGGAATGAACGCATCTTAATATTTTTTTTTTCAAAACAACATTCAGATGTGGGCATCAACAATATTCTAGTCACAGAACAAATCAAGCAAAAAGAACTTCTGGTTAGTAGAGCCATAAGTTTTGCCGTACTGACCTTGGTCTGTAGATCCTCTGATGCATCTGTACGCAGGTAGCAATTCAGTAACTTAGGCAACACATTGGCCACAGCCACTGCTTTGGCATGTTCTGGAGTGTGCCGTCCAATCTGGCCTAGTGCCCAGGCTGCCGCAGCCTAAATGAGACAGGAAAGTGCAACTTTTAAACAGAGAAAAGTTGAGCGCTGTAATGAGGGTCAGACAGTCTTAAGAACTGCCCATAAATACATGAAGGCACTTGCTGAGGGCTCAGAAATATTATGGATACCCCTGTAAACAGGTGTGACTCCTGCCATACAGGACCTTCTGTAAAATACACCGAACCTTAATTGGCAGAAGTGATCTCATCCTTGAAGAACCAAGAGCAGTCAGTCTAAAGGGTAAACTTGCAAATTTTCAACTATTGGATGATGAACACCCTGAATTTTCTCCCAACTGATGGACCACCCTAGGTTTCTGAGGGTTTCTAACATATGAACTTTAATCTGTGAGAGAACTCCAATGATTACAGTAAGCTGTGAAACAGCTTGAAATTAAAACCATAGGGCGCTGCTTATACAAAGATGATCATGATTTTCCAAGTAGCAAATTAGTATAATTATGAATTAGTGACTTCAGATGTAGTAGAAAGTAATTAGTACTTTACCTGTATATGGTCTTCTGGCTCTTCAGAGGAAGCAATAGCAAGTTGAACAATTCCCTACATTTGACAAGGACTTAAGTTAATTAATATTGGTGAAACAATTAAAAACAAGTATTACCAAGTACACACAGTACAGTATATATAGATCTAAAAAACTCAATTCAGTGTTAAACTGATATACTTTTGATATCTCCACAGTGGAAGACCAAAAAAATCCAGATTACCTTTTAAAAGTAGTTGTTGAAAGCAATTGAAAATTAGAATTTTCTTTCAATTAAACTAGTGTGTATCAAGGAAATAAATTTGTGCACACACTGACAGTATAGTTACTGACAACATTACCTTCGACACAATGACAGCCATGGCAAGGTTTTCGGAGTGTGCAGCAACATATCCTAACATCATTATTCCAGGAAGTCGTACATTTCCACGGGAGTCGCCAACATAATCAATAACAGATGCCACACCCCCGGCATTCACAATCAGCTGTGCCAACTGGTGAGAAAAAATAAGTATAATTTTACTTGCAGTGTATCAGCAGTAACTATATATATTAATACAACTAAGCAACATGTTCTTCACTTATAGATTATATACTGCTGACAAAAAACTATTCATGTTTGTTATAGCTCAGTAATATTAATCATAAAATGGTGACTTAATTTGCAATGTCCTTTTGGCTTCTTGTTTGCTTACCTCAGGCGTGTGCTTAGCAATCTCTCTGATCAATGTTGCAACATTCTTTTGCACGTACTCATCTGGATCTGTTTAGCAAAACAAGTGATTTGATACTTAAGCTTCCAATTCAAATAACTTGGTTAAAACAAACAAACAAACAAATAGTTAAACTCAATCATAAATAATGGTAATTGAACTGAGTGGAGTGCAATAAAATTTGGTATGAAATCATATGTGTGATTTCAAAATTGAACAAGCATGCAGTGCGAGTTCAATTTGAAGTCACAAGTATGATTTCAGACCAAAATTGCACGATACAAAGTTCAATTACCAGTTAATTACTTCCATTTTGAAATTGCTTTTTTATAACGTACCGAAACATAATGCATTTTTGTTAACATTTGAAATTGATTGGCTGTATCAGCCTAATCTGCTTTGCGATTGGTTGTTCAAAACAGTGCAATTACAGACTCAAAACAGTGCAATTTGTAGCAGTAACCATACTATTTCTAATTTGCACGAGTGTTTTTCAAAGTGCATCAAAATTTGAGAATTTGAGAACTTTGCAAAACACTCGAGTGCAAATTAATTCCAAACAGAACAAGAAATAGTATGATTACTTGTTAATCATATACATGAAAAAATTAAATTAAGAGTAGTATTGAGCACTCTTGAGCAAAACGCTAAAAACTTAGCAACCTGCAGGCAAAGGCTTGTCATGTGTGCATTGTCCAAGTGACGGGAAAATGTTTGCCATCATGCACGTCAACTGTTTCCTTTCTTTGCTCTTTTTGACAGAGAGAGGAGTGGAGATTTTGTTTATGTGTCGAGGTTTTCATACTGTTTGAACAAAAAATTATTGAGTTCTAAGCTGAATTTGTTACAGTCGATTGATCCATCTATTGTATCTTCACTTTGGGTTGGACTTTTGAAGTTTTGTTTCATATGCTTCATGTTTATCATTTCATGGTTTGTTTTCAAGATTCTGTTTGAATTTTCCTCCACTGTTTTCATAGAAACTCCCATATTTTGATTGGTTTATTGACTTCAATTGTTTCTCATCCAATCAGATTTGAGAAATTGAGTTTATAATTGCACAGAATTTGAATTACACATTTTGCACAGAATTACAAAATAACTGCACTGCCTTTAATTTAACCAATATAATAGCTAGGCATCCAGTAATTTTTCATGTATATATGATTAATTCTGTAATCACTGCTGTTTGGAACCAATCAGAATGCAGGAACCACCAGTGTTTTCAAGATGGACATCATTAATAAACTAATGCAAACCCAACAAAATAATTGTTTTGTGCCAGCTGTGGAACACATATTTAACAGAGAATTTATTTGGCTTTAAGAGTACGTCGATTTTGTGTGGTGAGATGTCGAACTGAAGTTTGATTTTGTCGAGTACTAGTCACCCTTCTGGTCAGCTTCAACAAGTATTCAGCCTTCTCATTTTTCTTACTGGTGGAAACCAACCGACAATAAATCGCTCAAAATGGCTCCAAATGGCCCCAACTACGTATACACAGAACACACAAGTACACAATAAACAAGAGGTAAGTCAACTTTATTTCATCATTCATAGCAACATCTTATAATTACTATTTCGAGAAATTGACTGTTATCCCATACAAAGTCTTATAAATCGCTTGATACCGGAGTTCCCATACAAGGTCTCATGAAATAATTATGGTGCAACCCGACCCCAAAATACAAACTGTAAGTTTTGGCTGCCTGTGGTTTTTCCCAACCTGGATTTTACTTCCACCAATGTAAATCACATATAGTACATAATGCAAACTACTAGTGATCGGATATTGAGGCAAAACTACTTAGAAAAATGTCACTTACTAGTAAATAATTTTACTATTATTAAAAGATTTTAATTTATTGTCATAGTAAAATAGTTTACAAACCTTTGAGGCAAGTTAGGACAGCAGGGAATATTTCAGCTTCTACAACCATCTCAGCAAGATCTACAGAGTGTTTGGCTATCTGACTCAGGGCAGAGAAGACTTGTCGCTGTAAATTACATAAACAATTGTGTTTTGTTTACTTTATTTCTCTACATAAATTATACACAATTATTGTTCATAATTATAACATTCCCTGATGTAAGAGGACAATACATGTAATACAGTTTTTGCCAGCTAGACTATTATCTCAAGGTATTAAGAGTACCTAGTACTAAGGACCTGTTTATATTAGGGGGGTATTCATGTCTCCCATCTGAATTTCAAATTCTACCATGCATGTTGCAATTTCGTATCGGTGCTATGTTGCTGTCGGAATTCATTTATATTACCAAGTCATAATTTTATTTGACAAGCATATCTCTGATCATCCTCTACTTGTTTTAACGACTTAAATTGCTACACTGATAAAATAATTTTAAAATTGTAAATGTTTTGTAAACTTTTTCGGTTCAAACCTATTATGGTAATAGTATGTCAGCAATATTCTTTGTTTTCGTAAATGATGATGATGATGTAGAACAGGGTTTAGTTTGCAGCATGGCACAACAACCTAAACCCGTGGCAAGGGGGTACGTTGGAAATGAGCTATAATTAAATAGGAAATGAAGGTGTCTCAAAACAATCTTGAAACTGCCACTGTTGGTAAACATTAATTCTGTTCGAGATTTAGCGCATCTAGCAGCTGTACATGTATAACATGACATCTGGTCCCCAATAAGTACTAATTCACATTGTAAGAGAGGATATATATGACATGTGTCGTAGATGTGACTGTTTTTGACCTAATTAAAGTCTTTTAAAGAAAGCAATATTAATAATTGTTGTCTGGTGGAAAAATGAAATACAAGTTGGAATTGAATAAACATCGCAAGAACACAGATAAAGTGCCAAAGCTAACATGCTATTTCGAGAAACGGCAACAGTCTACCTATGGAAAATGATGGAAAATTAGCATTGCTTCAATTAAAATCTGCTCTCTATCGGAGATACTGAAATCTGTCTGAATAGATCTAGAATGTACACTAGTACTTAACTTTCCCAACATTACACTTCCAGTTTCCAGACTTGTGCATGTACAACTGTTTAGTTGGAAAGCTAGGATGATAATATAGCCCCAAAAGTTTGAGGTTGCTGACAAAAGCCTTCAGGAGTTTCGATTATTCAAAGATGTCACCTGATATGTTGAAGACATCAACTGACACCACCGCTCACTCGAAACTATATCTGCTTTTGTTGGGTAGAGTATGGTCTGAACTTTCTTTCACTCTTTTCTTCCTTTCCCTTCAGGGGTGGAAGCGAAATAAGTTGAAAGTGATTATTCATTATTCATTAACTTTTCAAGGTCGTTATAATTATTCATTATTCATTATTCCTTTTTTGGTCAAAAAGAGAATTGCAAAATGAATTAGAGAAGTGTGTGTTACTTCACTGACCTCAATTTAATTTGTTTAATAATTCTTTCTTATTTAGTTCTGTACTTTTCATTAACAATAGTAATAACAATTGTGTTACCCAGACGGCATTTCCACAGAGTGGCTCTTCATCTATTCAGGAGACCAATTAAATGACTTAATGTCCCTATCCAATTCAAGCATGGTGTGGTGAGAGAACGTCGCCTAAATATCCAATCCTAATTAAGGCCAAGCAGCCGGGATTCAAACCCATGGCCAGAACCTTAAAAGTTTGCAGTCCGATCGCGAGATTTTACCAACTACACTTAGGCAGTGTTTATATTATACTGGATCAAGTTTTTATTCCGGAACGACTTCATTCCGGTTCCATAGTGAGTCTCTATATTCGTTTACATGATACCTTCTAAAATCTCATTCCAGTACGACTCATTCTGCAATGAGTTCTACCTGGTAGTTGCACCGGATCAAAATGTTCATTCCGGAATGAAATCTGGCTGCACGTTCCACAGGTATTATGTAAAGGAGGTACGAGCTCATTCCGTTACAGAATTAGACAAGTGGATTGGTTGGGATGATCATGATCAGCTGACTCATATTTCCGATCCACCGATGTTTTTATTGCATTTTCATTCCAGAATGAGAACGTCTATGTAAATGTGGAATGAAATATGTGTGTCGTACTGGAATGAAATTAATTCCGGTATCATGTAAACACCACCTAACATTGCATGCACGTGCACACCAACAGATATTGAAACTGTTTTGAACCCAGATCCCTCACAGTCAGTCTGTCAACTCCAGAAAGACTGCATATATATATAATATAGCTTACCGGGTTTTTCAAAACTCGCAATCAGTATTGATCAGCTGAGAATTCAAGTTCTATGTCCTTCAATTCCCTGCCTTCTTTATTTTCCTTTCTTTCTCTCTTCTTTTTTGTACTAGTCTTGTGTTTAGAGTGTCTAGAGTATTTTGCCACTGGCAAGCAGTGCAATGAATTGCTAAACTAAACCACACGTGGATGTCGTGAATAACGAGAAAGAACCCATGATTTTGAAATCCGAACAAGCAAGCACCAACCCCTATCCCACAAACCTTAATTTGCGACTTTGCAAAATGGCGGCAAAAAATGGCCCGCTCTTTTGGCCTTCGGCAGGAATTTTGTCACGATCATCCTCAGTGGCAAACAATGCATGACAACAATATATGGGTGACAAGATGACAAGAAAACATAAAAATATTAGGAAACTCACTGTTGTTTCGAAAATTATTTTTGTCGCTGTCACAATTTCATGTCAGCTTAACCTGAGCTCATTCATCTGAGTTTCAAAACTTCAAATTAAAGTCACTGTTTCAACACCATGTTGGCTGTCAGAATTTACCCTAACAGGGCCTAAGTACTGTACTCAGGGCTCGACAATAAGCATTTGATACTGTCAAAAGCTACTGGCCCGGCTTCAAAGAGTGCTGGCCTGGTCAAAAATCGTGAGGGGGCACATCAAAGTCTGTTGTTCATGTTTCTACAAGTACACTGAGAGACGAGACATGTATATTGCTTCAACATTGGGTAGCTAGTTCCACAAAATATCCATACCCCCACCACAGACGGCATTTTGGAATTCCGAAGGGGAGGCAGGGGGGGGGGGGGTTCGCGGGTCTGGATTTCCAAAGGAGAGGGGGGATTCATGGGCCTGGATTTCCGAAGGAGAGGAGGGGTTTGTCTGTAAAATTTTTGAATGCAAGAAGATGCTAATCTTAGCTTGTTGTCCAAAGTCTTTCTAGGTCTAAAGTGAAGCCAGATCAGACAGGAGCTCATAACAAACAGTCGGCAGAGCAAAATCAAACCATGATTCACAAACATCTTTTGCATAAACTAATAAAGTTCAATCAAAAAGCTCGGTAATTGTTGTTTTCTGGAACCCAAAAAGGTGATCAGTTTCCAATTATAGCTCTTAGCAGCAATAATAATGCGTCTTACGTTCTACATTTGTCACAATTTATATCGTGATTGATAAAGTCTCTTCGAAAATATTTCTGTTCCGATCGTTCAAAACTAGTACCAGGTTCTCACATTGTCATTGTCATTGTGAATGAAAGGGTCTGGTAACTAACCCTAACCCTAGCTGCATTACTTGTGGTCAGCGGAATATCCAAGATGGCGGACAAGTTGGTGGGCGATCTGCAACGAAACTGAAGTGTAACGTTGCAGCTCTCATTAACATGACTTGTTCCTACTCTTCAAAAAACCAGAAATTAGTAAACAAACAATATAGAACGGAAAATACTTAAAAGGTAACTGATTTATCTGGCTTTGTGTAGCTATCCAGTAATTTCTAATATATACTTTGTAACAACGTTAACCATCGTTTCGCCCGATCGGGATACGTGGATACCTTTTGGGGTTTCGCCATTCCCTGGATGTTGTTTGAACGAATGATAACAATGTTTACAAGAATTATAAAGCATAAAGGAAATTCCGAAGGGGTCAATGACTTCTTTAGGAATTCCGATGGGGAGGGGGGTAGGCTAACCTGGAATTCCAAAGGGATAGGGGCGCATAGCATCTTGGAATTTCTGAATGCATGGGGGGGGGGGGGGGGAGGTAAAATAACAATGCCGTCCATGGTAGGGGTATGGATATCTTGTGGGATTACCCATTGTAAATCCCTGTACATGTCCTAATTGCAACATCAGATGCTATAATTTATGCTATAATTTATCTGATTGGTTCGACGGCATATATACAGTTTACAAACCTTGACTAGACAATGAGTGTATATAATATGCATATGGACACTGACAAGTATTTTAAAGCATTCATCACATGGTGAGGCACAAAAAAACGTGATGAACAGTCCGAGTCCAGCTGTCGGACTTCATGGTGTATGATAATATCTGGAGCCTGCTGTGCAGTACCGTACTAGTGGCCATCCTGAGATCTTAAGAATGAATGGGATCAAATGTTTTCAAGCTACAGCAGCAACAAAAATATTTTTGTTTTCCTCTATGACTAAAGCTGATTCTTTTGTATTCTTCAAAAATATTTCTAACACTAACACATTATTTTACCGTCGTGACAATTGCAATATCGAAAAACTCTGAGATTGAATCAGATCTCTGAAAGAACGTTTTTTTTTCATTCTGCCATTTACATTAATACTTTAACCTACATACCAATTGGCTGTGGAAGGGAATTCCACTTTACAAAATACTTCATTTTTCTCTTCATTCGATCCTACTCTTGCCACTTGTACCGCTTAGTCAGGTGGACACAAATGTCCACTTCCTTTTTTCCTTTTCATACGTACATGTACACTCTCTGTTGCCTTCTTATTTGCTTTTTCTTTTCTTAAAAGAAGTTTATTTACACAACGAGGATTTTGCCTCGGTTTTGGCGGTTGTGGAAACATTTTCTATTGTATGACTCCAAACTTGCAAAACAGCACGTTGCCAGAAATCGTGCACATTTGAACCTGAAACTTTATAGCATGTGCAGTATCTCAAATGCAGTATATCTCAAATAGGCTAGAATGTCGGCTTTCCCAAGACTAGCCCCATTAATATTTCTTCGTGTAAGAAATTGAAAACTTTTTTACATTACAAAAAAAGTAAATTCAGCAGCAGTTTTGAAATGCGGGTGCTGATAAGCTTCACGACAGACTGAAATTGACAGTTCATCTTTAGATCACAGCTGTTTATCACACCGGTTGTACACGTCTATTTCACCAAACTTAAAAATGTTCACTAGGATATTAAAGAACGGACATGTTTGGACTAGTCTAGACTCCATTCACAAAAGTATTGCCATTATTTTTAAATAACATTGAATTTAAAGTCTTTCCAAATAAATTAGTGGCCCCGGCCCATTGGGCCACCATTTTACAAAACTCACTGATCTGTACTGGACCGGAAGGGGTAAAAAGTGCCTCCGGGCCACGTACCGGGCCAGCATTATTGTCGAGCCCTGGTACTCAAATGATACTGGCTGTGCACTCACCTTGAGTTTGGCATCAGGATTAAGGATCATTTGTGCCAGATGAGCAATAGCACCAGCATCAACCACAGTCTGTGCCAACTACAAAGAGAAAATCAGTGACAACGTTAACCACGAGACATCTGCACTTACAAGTCAACTTGGCTGTATATATTATATATACTAATAATACACCAGCCAATACAGCTAGCTAGACAAGCTCGAGTTCCAGCCAATATCTCATCATGCAGGTCCAGTCTTTTCCTAGTCTGGGCTCATTTCCTTTGCTGGAAATCAAGCCTGCATGCTGGCCATGGTATGGTGATTAACAATATATAATCAGTTAGTACTTAGCTTTCTTCTCACATAAAACCCCTGAGATATAACATATTTGAATAAAGCAAAGCGATTCTATAATACCAATTCCTTTCCTTTCATCTCAGACATTATTCATAGAAACATATATACCAATTACTGTTCCGTCAGACTAATTATTTCATAACTACTGTAGCTTGGAATTTTGTTTTCTTATCAAATACACACACATATCTTAGTAAATTAAAGCTTATAAACTATTTTTTTTATAATATCACAGGCATTGCATTTCTACTGCCTGATATCTATATGATACCGACTAAATTTACCTCAGGGGAGTGTTTGCATATATCACTTAATGCTGATGCGGCAATGCGCTTGAGACTAAGTTCTGGTTCCTGGATGCACAACACTAGCAGTGGTACAGCTCCAGCATCCACAACAGCCTGTGAGAGCTCAGCATTATGCCTTGCAATGTATCCTAGAGCCCAGGCTGCTGCTTCTTTCACACCAGGGTCAAATTCCTCCAAACAGATTACAAGAGCATCCAGAGCACCACAGTCAACAACAGCCTATAAATAGCATATAATTTATATATGAGGAAAAACTTGGTATTATATATATAATTTTATGTACCCATACTGACACAAGAATAGACAGTTTTGTATGCAATACTTTTTTTAAATAGTTTGTGGTTAACCTAAATAATGTAACAGGTAGCTTTTGTCTGATCTGACCAACCACACTGATTCTTCACTCTGGCTGATCTTATAAAAACCATAAACTGTAATTGCAAAATGTTACCATTCAAATTAATTCTGTCCACAGTTTAGCACATTACATCATAATGAATAAACTCTTCATCAGTTTCACTATGATATCACAGACATCACTGGATGCATATAATAACACAAACTGAAAATCACTCTTATTTTCAATTGAGAAAGTCTGCATTAGTTTTATTTCATCTTTACTTCGCTTATTTGACAACAAGAACAATTTTATTAAAAAAAGTTGAATCAAAAAATCATATATATTGTGGTGTTTTGTAAATGTCAAAATATGGTTTGTTTACATTAATTTTTGTTTTACCCTATTAGCTAAGTACTTAATTCAGTCCCACAATGCAATATGCTGGTATGTATTTTGAAAGTGAATTACCACTCATCCTGCTGCAGGTCTAGTCCACAAAATTAATAAACAACATTATCACTAATTGCAGTATGGAGACTTCTGTAGAGAGTTACAAACTGTGATATTGTAGTGAAATACATACATACATACATAATCTCTATAAATATCAGTCAATAACAGAATTTAAAAGAAAGAATCTGAAATCCCTGTTTTACATATTTGCCGTGTGTGAGCCTGG
>JAOEHT020136873.1:0-12211 GCA_025448195.2 Parazoanthus atlanticus
CCTGACGCGACAGCTGACACTTGTTTCAATTCAAATTTATACGTTCGGCACGTCCCATAGATCCCGACACCATAACATAACTTTCAACCCGCACAGTAAACTTCGAACAGAAAAAGTAATTTGTTACCACCAGCCTGTACCAAGTTTAGTTTTAATCTTTGAGAATAAAACAATTGCTTATGAAAGAGACTAGTCACGGGAGAGCATTCGATCGAGATAACTTACCGAAGTTTTAGAGTTAAATTATATTCTTATTAAATGTACATCAACCTAGAAAGCTTTTTCAACCTCAAATTGTGCCGTTTGACAATTTGCCAAAAGCTTTTGCACAATTGTTCCTCGATTGTAAACACATCTTTTGACATTTATTAGATGAAGTCAACACTGATGACGTCATCACGATAAGTCACGGAAGTTGTTCCAATTTTTAAAAATCTTCATTTTTTGTTAAAAATGGTTGTAAACTTGTGATTTGTTGTTTTCTTTTAGTTATTTCATAGTTCTGGACTATAAAATGATGTTTTCTTACTATTTCCAGTAATATATCTCAAAATTATTCAAAATCACAAAAATCAAATCCAAGATGGCCGTCATTTTGGATTTTTGCATTTCTTACCATGGCAACAGCAGTCAATTAATTAACCATTATTTGTATGGAAGTTACTAAGTGGGTCATGCACTAATTGCATGCCAAAGAGCATGAGCTAATGCTGGACCCATTTTTTCCGCGTGGGGCCCAGTCCCCCGGAGCGCAGCGAAGAGCCAAGAAAAATGGGGCCAGAACTGAACTAAGGAACATATTTCGTTGCCAAGCAATTTCCGTTGTTACATTTGTGATATTTACTTCCAGTTCGCTTTGCAAATTTGTATTTATTTTACTACTCGATATATGCTCGGCCATCTCGTGCTTTTTATACCTTTTTATACAAGTTTGGCCGGGTTCGTTACACCTTTGTGTTATATTATCTCAAGTTTTTATAAAACCAAGCAAACAAAATTGCACACGAACTGTAAACAAGTTTGCAAGAAGCGACATAAGACCTTCAGCGGCCATCGAGGACCAACGAGTCGCGATGAAATTGAAATTATAAAAGAAATGGGAAGACTGGGTATCAAACTTTTGATTAGAAATTGCAAGAGTTTCGTCAGTGCAAGAATTCAGGAACAAAAAAAGAAAAACGACCGAACTTCAAGATGTGATTGAGTTTGAAGGTGTCGGTGAACGCAAGCAATTCTGTAAGTTAGACAGAAACAGTTAGGTCAGGGAGGAAAGAGGTTAGGTAATAAGGTTACTCTGGATTTTGCCTCTTTTTGAGCTAATGTGTTGTGAAGCAGTGAGGTGTGCAATTAAATTTCTGTTAAAGTAAAAATGACAAATATTGAAATAGATTTCATGTACACTCTCCCGATTGAAGTTTACATTCAGTTTACTTACTAAGAAACTAAGAAATACTTATAATACAGTCTTGTGATAAATGAAATAGTGATACTTAAAAAATATTTGTATCTGCTTGCAATTTATTGGACTTCGGTTCGAGGTTAGGGTAAATCTTTGAAAAATCCAGACTTTTCTGTGTACAAATTAATTACCTAAATTGAGCGAACTGTATTTGATTTTCAAACATATGAACAATCGACAACACTGACATAAAAATTATATAGTGAAAAAATCCATTCTAAGATTTTAGAATCATGTGATGATTGTTAGAAATTTGAAAGACGTTTCTCTGAAACGGATAACTACAACAACCATCACAAACACCGGAGTTGTTTTTGTTGGATTTGCAAAACTCCTAGATCGTAATGAACGAAAACAGTGCGGATAAATCGATTGTTGACGCGATCAAACGAAGTAAAATTTAAGAATACGATTGCTGTTTATTGGCAGACACTCCTTCAAAAGCTGATTATGTTCCAAACATTAACAAATCTTGACAAATGTCCTACATGGTTATAAATGCCTCCACTTGGATGTGTAAACAACATCCCACTTCACGCAGCCAAACACAAACTTCATTTGCACTTGCAGCTCTTCGAATGAGGTCAATCTTGCGTCAGTTACCGTGACAACGAAGTCCTCCAGTGCTGGCAATTTAGTTGTGCTGGCAGGTGCGTACTATCTTCATGCCTAACTTTTACTTCCAACTTGCGAATAAAGTCCATTATCTGCGCAATTGCAATAAACTATTTTTCGCATTGAAATCTCGACTGCCACCTTCCCAATGATCGTAAACATTGATTTTCCAAAAAAAGTTTCAAAGTTATTATTATTTGTGTGCAAAATTTGATCAAAAGCTGCTCAAACATTTCGTTTTTTAGATATTGGAAATGTATGCTTAACTGTGTACAGAACTCGTTCTAGCATGTAATTTTACCGTAAAAGTTCCATTTTTTATCATTATTGAAAATATTAGACATTTTTGATTTTCGTGACGCTATTATTTGACTTCACCGAACAAATGGATTTTCTCTACAGAATACTTTCTCAAAACATTTTTGCAATAACTTATTAATTAAGCCTCAAAACAAGCTTTCGTACAAGTTTGCATATTATCCTTAGCAACGGGCTGCAATAAATATGTCCCTGGCCCTTAAAAACTCTACGCGAAAGCTAAAAAATCGAGGGGAAAGTCAAAAAGCCCCCCTCCCCATCTAACCTAATTGACGTTTTAATCTAATACAACCTGATGTAATTTTAACTAATTTATTCCAAAAAAGTTGAAAAGTTAAGTTTCGTTGTCTTTTTTAGTTGAAATACGTATATTCCATAAAAAGTCCCAGTCTAGTCCTTTGGATTCCAAATTGAGCCAAAGTTGGTTTACAGTGTTCTAGCTAGCTAGCTAAGAAAAAGAAAGGGCGTTCGAATTTACATATCATTAATTTGTTAAAATGGCTGAATAATTTGGCTCAGAATTATGCTGTTTGGACAGCGATCGTTCGATTGTGCATAAAAATATCGAAAATGTCAAGAGAAAACCTACAACTTCTCTGCACTTTATTACAATTTACATTATAAACGTTTGTGACGAGAAAACGACAGGGTGCTGCACGAAAACGAAAGTGCGCTTGCCTAGCTAGAACACTGATTTAATAAGTACGATAACTTATAAGGGGTGGATTTAATTACGATGATAATTTATTCATGGAGGACTTAATTAAATCCTCCACTTCCTCCCCCTTCCTCGAACAGCAAGATGTGAATGAGTTTGAAGGTGTCGGTGGTGGATTACCCCAGCACAACACCCTTTTAAAATCACATGTTGGTAGCTGTACCCTATCGAAATGTTTGTTCCAGAACTGAGTCTGGCTCCAAATTGAGTCATAAAACTATCATATAGCAGATATAAGAGCTGGGCCGTTATGGTCAAGCAGATTGGTTGGGCTGATCGATGACTCGTATTTTCAATCTGCTGTCGTGCACCAAATGTGAATTATCTTTCACTATTAAATACAGTTAATGAGAACTTCCATGTAAACGTGGAAATAAAATCTGTCTTTCATACCGGAATGAAGCTAAATGTGAAACATATCTGCTATTTATATATATATATATATAGATCTAAAAATTAACCACAAAAAGGAAACCTGTTTTAGTGAAATTTGCCGTTTCTTGTACACTTGGGTGCGAAAACAATTGCGCAAATAGAAACTGAGTTTGCCACAAAAATGTTTCAGTTTCTACGCTGTTTCTCAATTTTGAAAATGCGGCAATTTAGGTAACTATTTGAGATAAAATTTTAAAAGCATTCGACCTACTCACACCAAATTTTGCTCAGAGCTAGCCGAACATGTCAACTACAATACCGTGTCGCAGGGTTCGTGCGCTTCTTGTAAACCTTGAAAACCCTTGAATTTTAGAATCCCAATTCAAGTCCTTGAAAGTCCTTAAATATTTTCCAAGGAAACAACTAAAATTTTGGCACTTTTTAACCTTGATTAGCTTTATTATCCAACTTCCAAAAATGAAGATATTTGTTAAATTTCGTCTTGAGCCATATGCAAACTGCGCATGTTAGCCGGGAACATGTATTCTTTACGGAATTAACATATTGAGTGTGCGAGCATTGGCAATTCATTTCTTCTTCAGTCGGCTGTAAAATTATTCCGTGATGCCGGGCAGATGCCGTCTTTATGATAAATGGATGGACAAAGATGAATACAAGACCTCGTTTCGAAAGGATGATCAAAATTTGTCGAAGGCATTTTGCACTGTATGTAAGAAAACGATCGACCTCAGTGTTATGGGGAGGTCGGCTTTGGTGAGACATTTGAGAGGCAAGAAACCTGAAAGCTATGTAAAAGTGTGCTTCGAAGGATAGACTGTGGTGGTGATTCAAAAGAAACTGCTCTAAAACTGTGTTGATAAATTTTGTCTCAGTTTACACTGTTATAACAGTTTAAAATCAATTTCTTAACAGCAGTCCTTAACTTTTTACATTATGGTCCTTGAAAAGTTTTTGAATTTTCTAGCTGAAAAAGTGGACGAACCTTGGTGTCGGGATATATATTTCTTTTTTTGCTTTAAAAAAAATTGGGATAATAAATGACGTTCATCAAAGCGAAACAGCGCTGATTATGACTTAAGAATGCCATTAGAAAACAAACACTGCACGAGCTTTAAGGAAATCCTTTACATAATTTTGTTGACCAATACTTATACTTTCAGTTGATGTGCTAACCGCGTCAAAGTGTTGAGTTAGTTTTTGAGTTAGAACATCATAGTGCGAAACTGTTTTTCTTTTAGAACAACAAGATCCCGGAAAATATATGGTTACAACAGTTCATCCAAATCCAAACAGCGTTTTGAGAAAATGTGTACTTTATCGCACTGCAGGCAAAAAAGTGAAGAGCTGTCTAAAGCTACGTGTGATACTGAGTCTTATGGTGGTACATGAACTTGAAACATACATTAAAAGGCATTCACAATATGTACTTATTGAATTAGTAGGCCCGTTCCATAAGTTTTGACCCCATCATATAATCTTTTGTATGTAACAAAGTTTTGAACTAAAAAAGAAGATCTACAATGGCCCCTCGCAATAGTGTCAATGTCACATTATTTGAAGCCAATTGTAACAGTACAAGTTCATTAAAAATGTGTACAGTCACACTAACATCTTTACAAATCGTTGACAGGTCTAGTTCGAAAAACCCAGTTTCATACTATAAATGTCAAACCAACTAAAGTTCATTGTCTGGTGTTTCGACAACATACCTGCGTTCTTCGGAGTTGAAACTCTCAACACTTAAATTGAGAAAAATCTTGCATTTCCCCTAGGAAGCACATTTAGGGTTT
This sequence comes from Parazoanthus atlanticus, assembly GCA_025448195.2. Classification (NCBI taxonomy): domain Eukaryota; kingdom Metazoa; phylum Cnidaria; class Anthozoa; order Zoantharia; family Parazoanthidae; genus Parazoanthus; species Parazoanthus atlanticus. Next base: position 5,297 of record JAOEHT020136873.1, read on the forward strand.
GGATGTTTACAGACACCAATGTAAGCCCAAGAAAATATTAGTTGTTGTTGCAGCGAAGCAGAGACTGCAAAGACGGTATTGCTGGAGCTGCAGTGAGCTAGAAACAGTGAAATTTTGTTGTGGCTTTCTTTTCCGCGAAAAGGAGGTTTGACATCTTACGTTGCTGTTTTCCCGAAGCTATAGTGTAATTGTCAGGGTTTAGGGTTCCCACTCCTAACTGAACATGAAATTTAAGAACTTTTTAAGGACTTTTTCAAACAAAGTCAAGGACCTTGTGCGGGAGTTTAAATTTGAAAGTTTTCGATATTTGCTGCATGTAATAATCAAACTATGCCTGTCATTCTGCTCCTAGTAACTAGCATTGAAAGTTCAGTCGTGTACCATCAATGTCTTCACATGTACAAACAAACTGGATACCTAATTTGATCGCAGAATGGTCAAAACTTACAGATGCTCCAATCACAAATCCTGACACAAAATTGCTCTAAGGATCGAGCTTGTGCATTTCAGTCTTAGCATTTGTTGATTTTCAATCAAAGTTTTAAACAAATTGTAATAATTTCCTTGTGCCAGATAGGCAATACAAGGATTTTCAAGGACCTCCACTGATTTTCAAGGATTTTCCGGCCCTTAAATTTTTATTTGCAAATTCAAGGACTTCCCAGGATTTTCAAGGACTTGTTGGAGGCCTTAGAAATGCAACCTGGGATAATCAGGAGCTTGTGATCATTGTGTATCAATTGAATCGGCCCAGTCTGATCCAAAATAGATGCAATGGTCTTTGATGCTCTGTGGTATTTGAGAAATGAAGTCGCAGTCTATAAGGTAGCGATTTAGATTTATTGATTTGAGGGGAGGGGGGGGGGTGTACATGTATTGAGAGGCTCAATATTTTGTGCCACCTCCTTTTTTGCAGCTGGAAAAATTGTCAACCACTCCCATTTCCACCCTCCCACCCCTTGCAAAATTATGGCCAGTCACTATAGGGAAAAGAATTTCCATTCTAGTTAGCAGATGGTTCAAGTAATTGAACACACAAGTAAAAAAATGACATAAACGACTTTTGATTAATTTCTCAATTCTCCAAAGGTACCTTGGTTCTTGTTGTAAAGGTATTTGGGAGAAGTTAAATTTTAATCTAAAATCACTTCTGTCGTTTTTGCATTCGACTCTTCATTATTGAAGGATAAAATTACACTGGGTGTCAAGTGAGTCCTATATCCCTGTAAAGTCAATTTTTTTCAGACCTATCCTATAAAGTCTTATTCTTGTGCAAGTGTCCTATAAGTTCCTATATTTCAAGCTTTCGTTCACAAAAGGTCTAAAAAAAGAAAAAAACAGATTAAATAAATTTACCAGTAACAGTAAAAATCCCCAAGAAGGAAACTTTCGTGTCAAAAAGATCCGTTTTGGCTGTTCTTCAACATGCACCCAGTTTTCATCTTCGCTTTTCGTGGTGTACAATAGATTGTCGGTTGACTGTGGGGGAGGGGAGTGTCCATCTTGCCTGAAATTACATGTCGAGTCATAGTGCATCCAAGACGTCGAGTTGTTTAAATTGGATTTTATGTCGCTTTTTTGTAATTTTAAGTGTTACTGTCATGAAATTCTGTTCAGTTGCCATGTCCTGTGTGTACAAAGTTGTTATGGCACTTAGCTTATGGACAGAGTCAGTTGTTGATATTGCCAGCTATTATTGAACTGAAAGAAATCTCATATTGTTGTTGTAATTGCCCATACGATATGAGTAGTATAGTATGCACCGAATTACCCCCTTTTTGGGCGGTGCCATTGCGGTGCTGCATAAATTATCTAAGGATGACGTCATAGCTCATGCATAAAATGGGGGGGGGGGAATAAATTATATCTTTTGTCTTCTAAACTCATGAATAAAGTGCGTTGCCTGCATATATTATCGCTTTTGTTCTCAGACGGCTTGTCCAAGCTTGCCAGATGCCTCTTTTGTTATGAAGATTACGCCAACGGTCACTTTTCTAAATTGGCGCCAAATGTATTTATTATGCAAAACAGCGACGCTGTTTAGTTCAGCGTGATTGGTTCGTGCACGAAAGTATTGTTTTATCCATGAGGTCATGTTTCTATTTTTGTTTCGCGTAAGACGCTTTAAAGCTGGAAGCATCGAGAGGTGCTTTCATTCCAGGATTCAAACATGGACGAGGTCATAAAACGTTTTACTACTTTCGAAGAGCTGGACGAATTCATTACCGCGAACACTATTCCAGAGGATCTTATCCCACTCGCTTTGGAACGTTTGGTGGACTTAACAGCAATTGCCCTAGAGGTATGTTTAAAACTTTGATTTCGGTTGTTTTTTGACAAGAACTTTTGTCATTTTCGCTTCGCGTTACAGACGATTCCTGAAGGAGTGAGTAAACCTTCTTCTGAAGTGCAACAAACAGAAATTGAAATCCCGCTGTAATATCCCGCCTAAACTTTTTACAGCTCGAAATCAACTCAAAATGACTTGTTTTTTACCTAATAAGTCCTTTAAAAAAATTCCGGACAAATAATTTTTTAGGCCAATTTCGAGATTCGAACCACTGCCTTTCAACTTTGTAAGCCGAGACCTTACCACATGCTCTAAAGCGCTGATGCATATTTAATTAGCCCTGTTTAAGATATAATGATAACCGTTTCACACTCGGGTGATTTGTAATAAAGAAATATATTAGACATGCAAATCTGTTCAGTATTGGTTCAATAAGCACTTACAAAAATATTCTATAATTATTTAAATTAACTAAACGCTGTTTATGTGTTTTCAACAAAAATGACACGCAACAGAGTTAAAGAACTCGGACTTTATTAGTTCATTTTATCGCATTTATAACAAGTATATTTGAGCTTCAAGCTCTCAAAGATATCAGGTCCCAAATCATAAGATATATTTAACGTGTCGCTTCACAAATCAAACAAACCAGGTCGCCATAAGAATTTCAACATCTCTCAAGACGACTGTTTAAAAATTTGATTTTGGTTGTTTTTTGACAAGAACTTTTGTCATTTTTGCTTCGCGTTGCAGACGATTCCTGAAGGAGTGAGTAAACCTTCCTCTGAAGTGCAACAAACAGAAATTGAGCCTCATCCAGAAGAATTGACTTCGGATTGGACAAATGAATTTGAGGTAATTTCCTTGGTGTTGCTTCGCTATATCACTTTCGATTTCACTAATTACTTAAAGTTGATATTTTTATTCTGTCTTTGTAAACCATTCCAGAGGAACTCTTTGAACCCTGTCCCGAGTTGGAAGCAAAGATCGCTGCTTCACCCAGCGTTCAGGAAGCCATCCAGGTTGGAGCTGGTTTTAAAAGAGTGAGTGAAGTAAGTTAAAGTCGTTTAAGTAAAATCATTTGTGATCTAGGTTTTTATTAAATTATATTTTAAAATCTTTGTAGAGTGACGAAGGTCCCCCATCCAAGAAAAGACGATAGAAGTGTTGCACTTGTGGAAAAGATTTTACCGCTGCAAGGAACTTGAAACGCCACGAGCGTACTCATGGAGGAGAAAAAGAACACGATTGCCCTCACTGTGACCAGACGTTTGGCAGGAAGGAGCATTTAAGACGTCACGTGAAACAAGTCCACGAACGACGGGGAACCGAACGCCAGTACACATGTTAACACCTGTGGTGAAACGTTCCACAACTTGGCCCCGTTTCGAGCTCACCGCTCATTCGTACCGCTCATTCTTCGAACAGTAGGAAACGACCTAGTGAAAGCAACTCATGTGAGTACAAATTTTCTTTTAGTGACCCCTGCTGAATAGACTGAAAGTTGTTGCAAAGCATAAGAAATTAAATTTTTTTTCTTTTTTTTCTTTTTAGGGCCTCAGCCCAAGAGGGTAAAACAAAACCCACCCAAGGAGGCAGCGATTGCAAACCCGAGCCCCATCTGGCCAGAAGACCCAAGAAATTTGAATGACGTACGTCCCCCCTCAACACCGAGTTAATGATGAACCAGAATACCGACGCCACTGGCGTGAGATCCGTACGCAATTCAGCCGGCAGAACCGCCTGCTAGACTGGTACAGCTATCGCCTTGACAACCTTAACCCTCAAGCTCTTCTACGCCATTTGGACCAGGTATTCAGTGACCAGTCTACAGTTTTCAACTAAATGTCTCTTTCGGATTTATTCTACGAAACAATGAAACTGGGGAGCTACGATATCACCACTCTTCGAGAAACAATAACCAGGCCTTCGATGCCCCGTTCCAGATCAGTAACCTTGATGATCTCCAACAAGTCCGCAATGGTCTGGCGGCTCTAGACGTGTTGGAATGGGTTCGACAGCAACGGACAAACTCCAAGTGGGTGGTGGATGCGGTTACTAATGTCACATTCTTCGTAACCAAAATCAGGGGTCATCTGATCGGCCGCGGCAAGGATCTGCCTCATTTCGTTGTGGAGAATCGAGGAATTGTACCCCTGGATTGTAGTGAACAGACGGGAAAGCCATACAACGACAACCTCTGCTTTTTCCGGGCTCTTGCTCTGCACAGTGGATGCCACAAGAAAAATTTGGAGAGGGAGATCAAGTATTACTATGAGGTGAGTTGCGTATTTTGTAAAACGTAGCGTCATGCGTGAAAAGTCAGTGTCTACGAATAGTAATTAGTTTACTGATGGGATAAACTTAGCTTATGGAAAGAGAACTTAGAAGATTATTTTCTTATTTTATTAGATACCGTCAGAGTCTTGTACAACCTCCCAAAAAGTTTCACGGCGTCATCCTGGACGAGATTCCTGAACTTGAAGCGTTGTTTGAAGCGAATATATTTATATATTCTCTGGACTCCACCGCGATCGATGGGGAGGATGGGGAAGAGGGCGAGGAAGGACAATAACAAGAAGATAAACCAGAAATAACTTCCCGACTGCTGCATCGTTCGCACCGCCATTATGACAGTACCATATACCTCAATCTTCACAAGAAACATTTCTCCTTTATCAAGAATATAAAACACTACTCCAAGTCTTTTTGTTGCTCTCGATGTGGCAAGTATTGGAAGACTGGGTTCCAATTGAATCGCCACGAAGGCACCTGTGAAGTACCAATTTCTTGGTGGGGCATACAAATTTCCTAAAACCGTCTTTCAGCTGCTAGAGGACGAGGGAATTACTGTTCCTGACCGATTGAGATATTTCCCCTACCGTGCCACGTTTGACTTTGAGTGTATGTTCAAACACCAAGACTACCCAAATGACACGACAAAACTTCACTAGGAAGCCAAACACGTGCCGCTAAGCGTGAGCGTCTGCTCCAACGTTCCTAACTTCAGCCAATCTAAACGCTTTATATCCACTGGTGATTCCAAGGGACTGATCAAAGATATGCTTCAGTATTTGATTGCAATAAGTAAAGAAAGTTATAAACTCGTAAAGGAGAATTTTGCCTCAATTTTTGAGGCAATTGATCAAAAACTGGGCGAGCAAGAACAAGAAGAGAATGAAGATGAGGAATTAAAAAGAATGGCGCAAATGCTTGTGGAATTGCAAGGAGAAAGCGAAGATGACGGAGAGAGTGATAAGGAGGGGGATGAAAGCGACGATCTGATGGATACGGATGGTGAGAAGAAGAAATTGAGTCGGAAACGGAAGAGTATCGTGCTTTTCTTGATGATGTCAGTGAAGAGGAAGGAGAAGGACCGAGTTTTTACCGGGCAGTGGATGTTGATAGAGAACGGCGAGAACCAGCCCAAGTACCCCAAAGACCAGAGCCAAAAGTTGAGCAAAAGAAGAAGAAAAAGGTGAAGCCCCTAAAAAAGTTGCGGGATAGGCTTGATGAGAACTTGCATGAGATGCCAATGGTGGGTTTTAACTCTGGAAAGTATGACCTGAACGTAGTAAAAGATGTTCTGTTTCCAGTACTAGTGAAGGAGGAGGAGGTTAAGTTTACGATAAAGAGACTGAATAATTTCATGTGCCTGGCAACCGAGCACCTTCGATTCCTTGATGTCTCCAACTTCATAGCTCCTGGGTTCAGTTATGACAAATTTCTGAAGGCCTACGACTGTCCCCAAACCAAGGGTATGTTTAAACCAATTTTACGCACTTAAATGTTACTATTTTTAAAGTTGATTGAATGAGCTGCGTTGTCACTAACATCAATGTGTGTTCTTGATTTTAGGATTCTTCCCACAGAGTGGATGGATTCCTCGGAAAAACTGGATCATCCTACCCTTCCACCTCACGAAGCCTTCTATTCTTCTCTCAAAGGATGCAATATCACCAAAGAAGAGTACCAGTACTGCCAGCGTGTCTGGAGAGAGAACGAAATGAGCACTTTCCGTCACTTTCTCGAGTGGTACAATAACCTGGATGTGCAACCATTCTGTGCCGCCTTAGAGAAGATGTGTGAATTTTGGAAGGAATGAAACATTGATCTGTTGAGACAAGGAATTTCTATTCCGGGAATCACACTGACTTATCTGTTCCAAACTCTGCAGCCAGGCATTCACTTCTCCCTCTTCGATGAGAAGAACAAGGATTTGTGTTATCTACTGACGAAGAACATGGTTGGAGGGCCCTCGATCATATTTCACCGATAGCACGAGAAGGGAAAAACGCTAATAAGGGAAAAAGAAATGAAAGCACAAGGAAAATAACCCAAAGTCTGCGAGAACATCGTTGGCTTTGACGCCAACGCTCTTTATCTTCATGCTCTTATACAAGATCCCACCCACTGGACCTTACACGAGACGAACGAGGGAAACGGGTTTCAAAAGAGAGAGTTCTGTGAAGATGGCAGATGAGTGGCTCGCTTGGGAGGCCAAACAGCGCAACATCACACTCCGGCACCGATTAAACGATACCGAAAAGCGTATTGGGGACAGACAGTTGCCTGTCGATGGATTTCACTCACAAAGCCGCACCGTCTTCCAATTTCAAGGTATG
>JAOEHT020136946.1:0-12210 GCA_025448195.2 Parazoanthus atlanticus
GATCCGTCAGTGGGGTTTGGAAGTAGATCGGCTTGGCCGAATATTCAGCCACAATCGCTGTATGAGCCGGCCACGCGCATACCATCGCCTATACCTGGTGTAAGATCTTCAGCTCCACTCTTATTTGGGCGGCCGGGTTTCCTCGGCTTCAGTGGGAATATTCATCTCCCTATAACTTTCACCCGGTTCAAAACCCCGGACCTGTTTCATACGCTGGGAGTTACGTGCCACAGGCAGAAGGTCTGCAAGGAATTGAGAGACTAGCTTCCCCCGGCACCTTCAACAGTGGTGAAAGATGATCTGGCTCAAAATCTGAGCGATGGAGTGAAAAGACGGAAAAATGCCTGGTCCAACTTTGGGCCGAAAATTTTTCAGGTCTGGGGGGGTGTCACGCTAGGAGAGTTTGGTCAAAGATCGCCAAAGAGGTTTCTCAACGTTTGGGCCTGCAAAGATCGGTTGATCAATGTCAGCGGAAAATCAAGTACCTGAGAAAAAGTATAAAGACGCAAAGTGGGCGAATAAAAACCAGTCGGGAGGTCAGAGGGAGACTTCTCCGTATTATGACGAGTTTGACCAGGTACTTGGCTGCAGGGACATTGTAACCTTCAAGCACGTGACCCAAGCGGGGTGTGAGGGTGAAAACACCACCGGAAAGAGAAAAGGGAAAGGGAAAAAGACCGGGAAAAGCACGGTGAAAAACACCGGAAAAAAATCAGCAAGAAATGGGCAGTCGAACAAGCACCTCCAAGTCCAAAGCAGTGGGTTGACGGCTGAAAAAGAAAGTAGCGAGCGCGAGAATGATGATGATGATATCGGCAACTCATATTTGCCTTTAAGCACTCTGCCTGTATCGCCTGAATCGCCTGTGTCGCCTGCGTTGCCTGTGCCGTTGCCTTTGAATCGCCCCAGAGAAAGCGAGGCCGGAGATGCCGCAAATTCTACTGCTTCGAGCAGCACCACCATCACCCCGTCAGACGCATCAGCAGGCGGAGGAGATGAAGATTGATGCTGCCTTCAATGAAGCTCTTGCGTCTTTCAATCTTAAACGACCGGCAGAAAGACAGACCAAGAGAACACAACGCAAGAAGAATAGTAAGTCCGCTGCCTCAAGTAAAAAACCACGCGCCAATTCTGCCGAAGAGACTGAACCCACCCAGACATTTGAAACCGCAGACGCCATAAAAACAATTCAAAAGGGCCAAAAGGAGCAAACCAAACAATTCTCAGAATTTTTGGCAACGATGGGAAACTTCATGTAAGCCATCCAAACTCAATTCACTACTCCTGGAAGTAACCAGAACACTGATCAAAAAAATGACTCAAGCCACTATCGAATTTTTATGCAGCAGTCGAACAATAAACCATTGGACAGCAGGGTCTTGATCTTAACCCTCATCAAGCTGCAGAAAATTACTGTTATGCTATATTTTTCTTTGTTGTGGTTGAAACCATAAACAGTGTTGCACTTGATACTCTAAGCTTATGGTAAAAAAATTGAATGAACTGCAATACAAACTATGGTGTGAATCAGTTAATCCATTATTATATACAAGATTGGATTAATGTAGGGGATAGAGTGAAAAAGGATGCATATTTGACAGAAACGTTCGATCCATAAAGTATATTTAATTTGTTTTATATGAACTTGAAAATTCAGAACTCCTTAACCTGACATATATAATATATGTATATTTGTAATTTTAAAAAATCGCTGATTCACATATATAATATGTATTTACCGTCATTGTTTCAACGATATAATTTACATTTGCTTGAATTCTGTTTCATTGGATCGAATATATAATAAGAGCTATGAAAAACAGTACCCCCCGTCCACCCCCCGAATTTAACAACCGCAACGATTGGGCAGTCCAACGATAACTGATCAAAACTGTACCTCGGATTTTCGCTTGTTTGCAAACCATAGATATAATTTTTAGGAACTCGCGCAGATCATCATCATCTTCGAATGATTCTCTATTAACAGCTGGATCATTGCTTTCGCTAGTACATTATTCATCCCATATATCTCCAGAATATATACAAAATTATGAAGAACAGCGCATGCCATTATTATACGATTTATAAAAGAGATGTCACTGTCCAGGCGTTTTTGTAGAATTCTCTAGCGCCCTTTCAGTACACCTAAAGCGCATTCTACAGACACCCTTGCTGAAGAAAGTTCCTTGTTGAATTATATTTCTCTCGGGTCATTGCCTCAGGGTAAGGTTTCATTAGCCATGTACTTAGGGAATAGGCGCTGTCTGCCGGCAATAGATTAGTTTCTACTGGACCTTTGAGTAGCTCCCCGTCTACAAGTTGGTTGCCAATCTTGCTCCGCTGCAGCACTAGCGAGTCATGCATTGCACCAGGAAAACCAGCAGCAACATCTAAAAAACGCTTAGTCCCATCAGCTACTGCTTGTACGATAACATCATGTCGTTGTAGACGGCTAAAGTAATCAGCAGCACTGTCTGTGGGTGTTTTAATTTTTAAATGTGTGCCATCTATTGCACCAACCATGTTTGCCAAGAGTGTGAAGCCCTCAAAAGTTAGATTTGTAGCCAAAACCTCCTCTTCAGTAATGGGAAAATTAATAAACTCCCCGCGAATGTCAAACAATGCATCCACTACATCTTCCACTGCCTCAATTACCGTGCTTTTCCCAACGTTAAAAGAGGGCCCAATTGTAACATATGAGTTCCCATGAGCCAGCCTGTAAAGGCCGATAGCAAGGACTTTCTCAGGTGGCACACAATCACGAAAAACTGTATTTCGTCTCATGAGCCTCGTTGAAAGCATATCGAGTAGCCTGTCGAACGTCTCGCGACCCAACCGAAGTTGTTGTCTGAAATTATCTTCTGGAATTCGCCGATCGTGGTAGTGAATATCAAACCAAGAGACTCTAGGCCGCGGTAGAACCCAGAAGTAAGGGGCTCGCCGGTTTCTGCGACGTCTGAGCCTTCTTCTCTCATGTTCACAAGCAAGCACAGCGGCTTGAACTATTAAATCGTAAGCGGTGTGAGCATAAAACTAATAGAAGCCGTTGTACGTACATCTGCTGTATGAACATATATGAGCAGAAAGTGAAATAATAATCAGCACAAACAGAGCCAAAAACTTATCACGAGGAAACATTTCGTTTATACGACGACACTTTTATAGTTTGCTTGAGCTTGCAATAGAGTGTCTCACAAGCACATGCTGATGAAAATAATTTATTCCCGGGAAAGCCGAGAATAGTTACCGAAATAGCCCGTGACGCGTTGACAGACAGAGCAAACAGATTTGTTTACTTTGTATTTCCGTCTTGACAGTGCACCGACTTTCAGGACGAAAACTAGATAAGAATCTTTCGTCCTCGTTTGTCCCCGTTCGTATGTTCAAAAAACTTTGGCCGAGTTTCGTCCGGACGAAAGGGTTTTAGTCCGCTAGTGCGACCCGGGCCTACCACTTTGCCGAGCACACATTCACCGAGTAGACCGAATTTTGTATAATATTCACAAATCTTAGCTTCAATCAGCTGGGATAGAGATATGTCTCAGCTTGATTACCTTCTCAGTAATTATATTCTCTGTTTAATATGAACATGTTAGTGTAGTTGCTTAGGTTTTATTAATTATGTGCGTATTGACGTTTGTGCCTTATTTTTACCTCGTGATTGCAGTTAATGGCCGTATTTATACTAGAGACGACTAAGGCTAGGTTCAGACGTCGTGCTAAAGTCGAACCGAACTCAATGCAGGGGCAAAAAAAATTCTAAGTCCAATTAAGTTCGACCGTGGCACGACGGCTGAATCAAACACTTGTATTGAGTTCGACTGTACCATTAAGTTCGACAAGCTTTGCCGTGCCGCACGACTCTGGCACGGCTTTGATTCAGCCGTCGTGCTACAATCGTGCCGAACGAAATGCATATATTATTTTAATGTATGATCACATAAATTTGGTGCGGTTTCTCGTCAAGAGCATGCGCAGCGCTTTGGAGAGACAACGTGGGCTCAGTTATTGAAACTTGCTTGCGTTTGTTGAAAATTTTCAAGATGTCGAGGCGAAAGTGTAATAAATCGGGCGGAAAAAATTGGAGGAACGAGTTTGCCAATACTGGCACGTCAGATTCGGGTTCGGAAACTGACGAACAGCTGACTCCCGATGATGATTCTCTGGAAAACAGCGGATGTGATGGAGACAGCGAGGCTGGCGAGCTCGAGGAAGCAGACGCGCCAAAAGTTCCTGCCAGAAAGAAAAACAGAAAGCCAGGGAGAAGGGCAGTGTGGAGCGATGCCGAATTAGGAGACTTGATTGATATTGTATGTAACGATGAAAAATATCGAAAAAAACTGATATTTCAGAACACACCGAACGCCCGCAATCTGGATATTTACAAGAAAATCGTGGACGAATTGAAGAAACGAGTTGACGAAAGAGGCAGTGAATTTAATTTTGATGAAGTTCAGACAAGAAATAAATTTAAGAAGCTGGTTGGTGAATGCAAACGAGTGGCGTTGACAGAAAAAACAGCCACTGGGATCAATCGTTTTCAAGACGAAAAGGGTTATGGGAAGAGGTTTAAAATTCTGTTTGATTTGATAAAAACGCGGCAATCATGTCGGCCTGAAGTAGCACAGGAACCCAGCATTGGAGCCAACGAAATTGAAAATGACCGAGAAAGCATGCCAGAGAACGCCTCGGGAGATGATGATAGAACCGACGCGAATGATCAGTCTGGACATTCTGGACATTCTGGACATTCTGGGCCTACGAAACCAAATAAAAACCTCTTCGTCCCGACCAGGTCAAAGAAACAGAAGGCAGATCCCACAACAGTTGCTGTGGAGTTGATGCAAAAAGTATTGGAGAAGGATCCAACAAAAGACCTGCTGGATTTTTACCGTGAAGAAAACGAGAAATCACGAAATCACGAACTTAAGATCATGCAAATGATTATGGCTGCCCCAGAAAGGCCATATTATCAACAGCAGCAGGTTCTACAAACCCCCCAGCAGGAACAATATGTGCAGACAACACCACAGCAAGGCTATGGCTATGGCTATGCTTATGGACATGGACATGGTTATGACCAAAATTCTGCCCCACATCAGGGTATTCCTCCAGTTCTAGAACACAAAGTAGGTGCTACAACCCCACAGTCACTTTTACACACTGATGATTGCCAAACTTATTATAGGCTGTGAATGTTTTCATAGTGATGTTGCTAGAACATACCCAGTTGCTTGGCCTATGTAGTATACGAGATTCTGACAATAACTGTACACTACCACCCCCTCCCCACTGGGGAAATTTCAAGGAAGGGACATGTCTTTATTTTGAAGGAAACTATCTGAAACCTGGCTGAGAGGGTTTTTTCAATAAATTTCCTCCAGAGAGGAAGAATAAATATTTCTGAAATCACGAATAAAAAACTAAATTTAGCTGATATGGAACAAAACAAAGTCCTGTGTTTTCATCATAAAAATTGTGTCAAAACCAAGTGCATTATTACAGTCAGTGAATCAGACTTCCGTTCTAGGACTAAAAAAATGTGCAGCCTTCAATTTTCATAAAGTTAACACAATTTAATTCCTTCTTTTGTTGTTTGTTTGAGCCACTGTGTAGCGGCTAATGGTGGAGAGTGATGAGTGTGTTAAAATTATGTCTTGCAGTATTAGCCACAGTATTATATTGAGTACAGACAAATTTTGTTCAATTTGTAAGGATGCAGCTACTGGAGTTTGTTGTTTGCTTGTTTACAGAGATTCATTCAGAGTTTGAATATTGGATCAGAAAGTGATCTGTTGTGTTAATTACGTGGTTTTGTTGAGCTGTTAGAAACATATCAAAGAAAGGATGAAAAGCATGTTATAGCTAGTAATTAGAAATATGTGGTAACCTAACATTCTTGTTTCTGAAGTGGCAGATATAGGGCCTTTATAACTTGTGAGACTGGGGATTTCCCTATACTGATATCATAATAACTGCCGTCTTAGGCAATAATTATAAAAAAGGAGGAAGCAAAGCTCCAATTTAAGGGCTGATCTGACAGTTGGCTACTTGATAGAGTTTCTGCTGGCCAAAATATATGTTCAGCTGGCAGTTTGTGCTACTGTTAACCAAAATTTAAACTATTATAACCAGTCAAGAGGTTAGACTGTGCTTTGTCGCACTGGTCAAACTGGCAATTGCACTGCTAAAAGGAGGTTTGCAAGTTGAGTATTATTGTATATGCTGGTTTCCTGACCCCCCCCCCTCCCCCCACCCAAGATGTATTTGTACAATGCAACATGCTAAAATTTACTCCAGTGTATAATTGTTTAATGATTAGTTTACATTATTATTTCAAGTTCAGTTAACACAAAGGTAACAGTTAACACAACCTGCAAAGTCAACCTTGGTATTGACATTCTGTGCAGTATATGCTGGTTACCAAATTAAAGAAAGCAACTCTTTTGGTGTGTTGGTTGATCTGTCTTGATCAAATTAAAGCCTGTAGATCACTAATTAAAACTATAGGCAATATCTGCAGAGACAGAAAGGATTTATGAATTTCTTGCCCTCAGTTCCACTTCACCAGATCACGAGTACCCATACTTACACTTCAGCCAACTGTAAGGCCAAATTTGGAGAAGGGGAGGGGACGCAAATAAGGGCGTTGTTACTTTCTGACCTTGGAATGAAATTACATATATTCAAAGCCATTGTTTCCAACATCTTCTAATATTGAACTATTATTTAAAAAGAAAAATATATTTTGCCACATCCAATGACAGCAACACAAACAAGTATGGGAAGGGAGGGGGGGCATAGCTTTGGATAGGGCAGTGGGTAAGTGGTGGATAGGGCAGTGGGTCAGTGAGTGGATAGGGCAGTGGGTCAGTGGTGGATAGGGCACTGGGTGAGTGAGTGGATAGGGCAGTGGGTCAGTGAGTGGATAGGACAGTGGGTCAGTGAGTGGATAGGGCAGTGGGTCAGTGAGTGGATAGGACAGAGGGTCAGTGAGTGGATAGGGCAGTGGGTCAGTGAGTGGATAGGGCAGAGGATCAGTGAGTGGATAGGGCAGTGGGTCAGTGCAACAGCTCCTGAAGGGATGCAGTTCTTTGGGGAAATAGAAGCATTATTTGTGTTGTTGAAAAGTTGTTCATCTACAACACCCCATGACCTTCCTTCTCCAACCACAACTTTTGAGCAAGTGCATTACGAATTCTTGTAGCTTGGTAGCAGTTGTCTTGAACTCGTCAACAATCTGTCATGTGGAGCAGTTGCCGGATTGTTTCCCTGTCTCTTCTCTGATTTGTTCTTGGATCAAGAGTTGGATCAAGCTGCTTTGACAAAGTTTCGCCTCGCTCAATGCAGATATTATGTAAAACCGTGCATGCAAGAGTCATTTTCTGTGCAAAGTCGGGTGAACTCTCAATCTTCCTCATGAGCACCCTCCATCTCCCTTTTAACTGTCCATAGCACCCCTCTGTGACCATGCGTGCTCTGCTGAGCCTGTAGTTGTAATTTGTTTGTATTGGTGTCAAGACAGCATTTGTAAAAGGCTTCATCAACCATGACCTAAAAGGAAATGCTGAATCACCCAAAATTAGGGGAGGCACCGTTACTCCGTCCACTTCTTTCCCAATTGGAGGAATTGTTCGCCCCTCTGATATATTTGACCACAGCTGGGTTGACTGGAATATTATAGAGTCATGGGAATTGCCAGGGAAACCACAGCTTCCCCAAATAAATCTATGCTTAGCATCGACCATGCCCATAAGTACAATGGAATAAAAATTATTAAAGTTATGGTACTCTTTGCACGACTCCAAGCCTCCAGCGGGGCATTTGATGGGGATGTGGCAACCGTCTATGGCAGACCAGCAGCAAGGAAACTGCCACCTCTCTTCCATGTCCAAAATCTTTTCTCTGAATTCTTGTTCCGTTCGTGGAAAGTGCTTCGAAACACAATCCTCCCAGAGGTTGTTAATAATGGCGTTTGAAACTTCAATGGCCATTTCACATACAGTTGAGGTACCAATTCCTGCCATCTCCGAAATTGTGTAATAATAATCCCCTCTAGCTAGCCTGTAAAGACAGATTGCGAGTCGAAAAGCCGGTGAATACGGTTCTTCCGTAACTGTTTGCCGTTGCAGATCGTGCTGTATGTGTTCGAGAATATACAGAAATGTGGCTCGTGATACTCGGAAAGTTTTGCGGAATCGAGCTTCTGAGTATGTGTTCCAAACCAATTCGAACCACCCAGTATTTCGCGCCAAGCGTCGACACGAACGATGAACAACAGCTGTGTCTGTTTTGGAAGATAACAACAAACAACTTACAAGAGAGACATTCAAAAGCAGCAGCCGCCTCCTTAACAAAAAGCTGAGTATTTGTTGCTGGTCAGCTTGCCGTTTCCTTCTTGCTTTCTGCAGAGTCTTGACGAGCAGAAGTTTTCTTCGGAAAGACAGCCTTCGCGCCATTTTTCAAAATGTACTGACGTTCACTGGCATTTCCGCTGACCAAATCAAGTGTAGTGCGCCAGGATTTCAATTAAGTTCGACGTCTAAATCAAAGCCGTGCCACCGTCGTGCTTCAGTCGAACTTATTGCAATTAGGTTCGGCTCGACTTTAGCACGACGTTTGAACCTAGCCTAAGGCGTCTGACACGAATTAACCGTCTTGTATAAATACGGTAAATAAGGGAGACGAATTAGTCGTCACACAAATTAGTCGTCTGTAGGTTAAGTTCGACTGAAGGACGCACTTAGCAGACGAGGTCAGACGAATTAGTCGTCCCAGACGTCTAGTATAAAGACGCGACGAAATTAACCAGACGAACTTGGCAGTCATATGGCACAGCATCGAGGTTACACTGCACATGTCACGGAAGCAAGATGGCGGAAAAGAGCAGACGTAAGTCTAGTAAGGCAGAAGTTAGAGTTCGCAAATGGACTGAGGTTGAGTTACGACAAGCGACTTTATTTTCACACTGGAAACTCTCGCGTTTAAAAAATCGGCAAATTTGAAGATTTTTCAACAAATCAAGAACGAGTTTGATCAACGCTTGGAATCGGAGTCGCCAAATGAAGGAAAGAAAGCGATCATCACAACAAACTTGTAAAATCTTCTGTATTTACGCGCGTTTTTTCCAGCCAGACGAAAACACTAGGGTCCAGGCCATCCCGTTTTTATACTCATCGCACTTAACATAGCGACGTCTAATTCGTCCAGACGTCTAAGACGTCTCTAGTATAAATACGGCCAATAGCCCACGTTATACCGAAATAGAAATTCTCTTAGCTGATTGTGCGTGATCTACCTACAAGTTCACGAAAACGAATATTATTTTAGTTGTTATTTAGCACGGTCCGAGTTACTGGCGAGTTCTAGTTTATTGTTTGTCTTTGAGTTCTGTCGCGTTTATTTACAGTTTTTACGTGCTGATTATACAATAAAGACACTAGCAATAGCCAAATCGGCTACAGTGCGGTTGTGGTTGATTGTTTATCAGTCCAGTAAAAACCGCGGAAAAAGTGTCGACGAATATGCGATCGTTACAATGTCCAAACAGTTTATTGTGAAACAAACGGCATTTACACATGTAACCTTCAATTTAATGTTGGATTTAGTCTTTACAAGTTTCTTTCTAACATTTACTTTGTGGCCAGTCATCGTACTTCTTATCCCAGTGAGAGTTAGCAAAGCACTCGGCTGCTGCTAGGTCACACTTGCATATGGCGCTGTCACAGCGGCCTTCATCCGGGTCCTCGTAGTCAGAGGCTTTAGCTGTAAGCGCAAAATAAACAACTCGTTGAATATTAATAATATGTAAGACAAGAAAACTAACTTCTGCTATTCGTAAGGTAGCTCTTAAGTTTTGAATATTGCTGTCTAGCCTGAACCGACGTTTTTTAACCTTACACTGTTAGTGTTCATCTTATTTTTGTTAATTAGAATGTTGATACATTTAGTTTGTTTTATTTCCGTGTCCAGTGAAAACTGTATATTAAGCGAACGTCCCGTACGGAGTGCCAGCTACTTATAACAGAACTCGAAATTTATTATAAAACGCCATCCAAACCCTAACTGGTGAACTAATCAAATTAGCCACGATTACGAAACTAACAGTAATTAGTGACGCACCTCGTTCCCAGACTTTTCCCTCTCCCGAGAGAAAGACCCTGGTTGGGTCTGGTCACGTGGCACCCACATTCTGGGTGAAAATAATAAAAATAAATGTGGAAGATGTGCTCTTAAGCACATCTTAGGAGATTGATTTTTGTTCTTATTTAGCCGAGTGTAGAGAGGACAAGATTTATTTCCATGAAAACAAACGCACATGCAGGTTTATATTATTTGTTACCACCCAGAATCTGGGTGCCACGTGACCAGACCCAACCGAGGTCTTCTCTCGGGAGAGGAAAGAGCCTGGGAACGAGGTTGTTAGTGACGTTCTTTAAGATGAATACGTAATATAACAAATCCGCCATTCCGGAAACATTGCGGCCGTTTTGGATCTTTGATATCCTAAGATCATCTTAATTTACTCAATATGTTATAAGGAAATCAAGAATAACGAGAAAAATTGCGTTGAAAACAAATTTAACAAACCCGTCACTCAAACCTTGGTTGCCAAGGAAAGAGGTTAGTCAATTAAAAAATTAGATCAGAGTAGTTTCTTATATATCTTTTATATAGAGATTAATGTATATAATGCGCAAAATCGTTCTCATTTTTTTCTCTTTTTGGATTATCTAAAAATTGTATGTATTTTTTTTACGAATAGAAATATAATAATAATTATTATTAGTAGTATTAATGTTATTAATTATTATTTCTATTAACATTAACATTATTATTGTTATTATCATTATTAGTAGAAAAGCTGGTGAAAATCTTGGAGTTATATCTTCATGGTTCGTTAGCTATTTATATTTGAGCGCGGGCAGTTTTAGCCCCTTCCCCTCCCCTCTTCGGGCTAACCTAGCTGCTAAAAACTCTGTCGAAACAGTTGTCGAGGATTGTACGAGCCCTATTTATTGCAAAAGACTCGAAGCGTTACGGCAAAATATTACCTATAAAGTTTACGCTTATTCATGTTTGTTTCTTGGTAGCTTCACTTATAATCGGGAGGTAGGGAGGGAGGGGAGGGGGGTGAGGGGGTTGGTGAGGCAAGATCATGAACGGAATGAGAAATTGATTTAAAAAAAGCTAACATGCGTACTGTCGCTATTTTAATTTATGTAAAACAATAAGTTTGAACATTGCAAGACGAACCATCGGGAAGAATTCGCTAACACATACCCCTTCCAAAATGCATTTAAATATGCGCGCTGTTCACAGGATCAGAATATGAGACAAAAGACTGCAATTTCGCCCAACTTGGCTGCGAAAACTTGTTTTCAACGACGAGCAACTACCTTTCGCGAAAGGGGGCAAGCGGGCTTTTGAAGATGAATAATAGATCTTTGTTTGTAGCTAAAATTTTTTGCAATCAAGCAATTAGAAATATGAGTTTTTTAGCTCCAAAAACTGCCAAAACTCGATGCTCCAGTCACTAGCTGCACTCATTGATATTCAGCGTTATTTTATGTAGTCCAGAAGCGGTCTATTGAAAGGGGGCACAATGAAAGATAATAGCCTGCTCAACAATTCCTCTGCTTTTCGTTTTGATCTATGAGTTATTTTCGATTATTTTTTTTTGCCTTGCTATTGATTACTTATTGAAACTGCGCGCTTCATCCACTACAGGCTATTGTCTTGGACAGGCCACTGTATAACAATAGCCCATCACTAAGGATAATGGTCAGCTGCAGCTGTGGTGTCTTGACACCGCGAAATTTAAATAATTGACACCCCAGTGTCAATTATCATTTTACTTAACACCGCGACTGAGCTGTTTTAAAATATTCATAAGCACTTCGCGTAACAACATACTACAGAACTTAATGGTAAGTGAATCTTTTGGGAAAGTTTCGAAGTAAGGCCATCGCTGGAGAGGACGAGGAATACCGATATATTTTCGCATAAGGTAAGGAAAATGTAATCTGTCTAAGATTCTTTGAAGGGGAATAATTAAAGCCATAGAATGAAAGTTCCGGATTCAAGTGATTGACGCGTGGTTTGAGAGCGGCCCAATTCAAGTCCATTTGTCGCCTTTCAGTCCAATTTATCATTACTGGTTTGTTAAAATGTATAAAAGAACAGCAACTGATTTGCGTAGCTTTACAA
>JAOEHT020137029.1:0-12201 GCA_025448195.2 Parazoanthus atlanticus
CTCTTTCTTTCTCTCACCATCGTCACCACAGAAAGATGTGCCGGTTTGTTTGAAGTCTGTTATGGTTGAAGTTGGTTTTGAAGTATGTGACCATATAATATATTGTAGGTTATAAAAGTAATAAAGTTCTCTTTCAGAGAAGCTGTCACGTGCTACAAACACATATGAACTCGTTAGCACCAGCTTATCGTTGCAGTAAATTACAAAAAACGATCTTCAATTCACGAACATTCAACCCGTAACAGAAACGGCCTTCAAATCCCTAAATTTAGAACGAAGACAGGGCAGAGAACCTTTGCATATAGAGCTACAAAGATATGGAACGAAATGGACAGTGAGCTAAAACATCAGAAAACCTTGACCCTTTTTGAAGAGAAACTGAAACGACGTATGTTAAATGCTTTTATTGAAACCACTTACATTTTACAGTTAACATCTACCATACATTTTCACAACGTATATATATATTTCTATATTTTAAAATCCTCAATTTTGATGTATTTGAATTTTATTGTATTTTATAACTCTTACTGAGAAATGTAATGAAATTCTAAAAGCCTGTGAAGGAAAATTTGCATGTAAAGTTTATAACTCAAAACTCCATTTCCTAATACCTTACCTGAAGAGAGAAAGACTTGTTTGGATCAAATTCAATCAAGAGAATTGGCCGTTTATAAAATCGTGTCATTGCTACAACTTGATTGTATCTGAAAAATATGAAGTTCTTAAACTAAATCGTTTAGATTTGAAAGCTAATATCAATGCAAAATAGGCAAGTAGGTATATAAGTAAGTAAGTAAACAAGAAAGTAAGTACATAAGTAAGTAAATACGTAAGTAAGTAAATACGTAAGTAAGTAGGTAAGTAAGTAGGTAAGTAAGTAGATAAGTAGGTAAGTAAGTACGTAAGTAAGAAAGTAAGTAAGTACGTAAGTACGTAAATACGTAAGTAAGGAGGTACGCAAGCAAGTAAAAAAGTACTGAAATAAGTAAGTATCTAACTAAAAAAAGTATGTGAGTAGAAAGTAGGTAAGTTAAAAAGGTAAAAAGCAAGTGAATACGTAACTACTGAAATAAGTAACTAAGTAAATAGTAAGTAAGTAAAAAAAATAATAAGTGACTCTGTTTCACATATAAAAGCTAAAAACGTTAAGTTAAGAACGCTGTTTTTAATCAAGGTTGATACTGTTCCAAGCTTTGATCGAGTGTTTAATGTTATACAGAACACTTACAGTCTGCCACTGTTGAGGGACGAGATGAGGTCGCTAACACTTTTCCTTTCCACACACATATCTGGCGACAAGATGTAGTCTCCAACCTTTATGGAAAGTTAATCAATGAGTTGACTGAAAAGAAAATGATTCCATTTTAAAGGTGGCTGACCATTTCATTTTGTGGGATGGGGGTAGGTTCTTGACGAGAAATTGAATGAGCCAAAAACTGAAAACGAAAAACAGAAACAAAAAAGAGACAAAATGAAATTGAGAATGACACAGGGCTATACAGTGGGGTGCGCAGTGCATATTACTGGTAAAGACATTTTCAAATTGATTGATTGCTGTATAATTACTATCGAAACTAATATTAAACTGATAACACACTTTTGAATGATTATTATTTATTTTATTTATTTTCTATTAGTCTCTATTACTAGTGATTAGTTTTGGTAGTCGATCACTTTTATCACGAGCCCCTGGCTCGGATGAATGGGCAACCACTCCTTGTGAAAACGACTTTAAATAAATTATTATTATTATATTTATTATTGTTATCATTATTATTAATATTTACATGTTTTGCATCATATATCATATATCATAGCAGAGTACTTACAAAAAATGAACTCCATTTATGGGCTTCTATAATAACACACACACACACACACACACACACACACACACACACACACACAAAGGAAGGTACCAAAAAATGAAAAAAGCTATAAAAAGTATAAATCATCAAAAATACAAATAAACTAGCAAGTAACATGTCTAGTGGACGTGCTTGATGGCGTTTTACTCAACAAGAGATTGTCTGGATCGTACACATGATTGTTGAGTCTGTTTAGTATTCGTAAAACACTCTCTTAAACGATGTTAGAGATTTGGAAGTAGTTTGTGCATCAGGGATGCGAATGTTCCATACCCAGGGGATCCTAGAGTGGCAACTGTTTTGTAAGGCTACTGTTCTACTTTAAATCCTTTCGAGAATGAGAAAGAACATATTTAACTCGGATGGAAACCGTTCCACTCGCTAAACCCTTACCTCCAACGTGACGGGTTCAATGTCAATACCCCGTTTATGGATTAGTGATGGGAGTTCACTTCTAAATTCTCGTAGATCCACTATAACCTGTAATAACAATAACAATAGACCATTTAACAGTTCCTAAATTATTACGCGATATCAAGGTTAAGGTTAGTCCCACTAATCAGCTTCTGTTTTGGGGATGAGCCAACATTCCCCCCACCAAAAGAAGACTAGAAGAACGCGGGCTCATTCCCGAACAGCGGCTGTATACCGAGCCTAGGCTAAGTTGACTGTGCATCGATACCAACCTTCCGTACCGTTGACATGCAAATCAGAATTACTGTTACGCTAACCTGTTTCACGTCTCTAACCATGCCAAGTCAACCTTAGCCTTTGCGCCAGGGAAAAGCCTGGTTAGTTTTCAGCAGCTGTGAAAAAGTTAATTAAAGCAATGGAACTTAAGCTGGCCCATGCCTTGTTGAGAAATGAATTGAATAGTAATGATTTAGATTCAATACTGGTTAGTAGACGTTTGAGATTTGGAATGATGTTAGTTCATTTCTAAAGTCGGTTAAAACATTATGACACACTACAGCACGATAAAGAAAGAACACAACACAACACAGCCCAAGGCAACACATTTCAGATCAACAAAGCACAGCACCCCATAACGCGATGCAACGCAACGCAATACAATACAATACAAAGCAACACAGCTCCCTGCGACACAACGAAACGAAACGCAACACAAAACAACGCAACGCAACACAAAACAACGCAACGCAACACAACACAACACAACACAACACATAACAGCACAGTACAGTTCAACAAAGCACATGATACAACACAGCACAACAAAATGCAACAAAACGCAACACAAAACCACACAACACAGCAAAGCTCAACACAGCAAATCTCAATGCAGCGCGGCAAAGTTCAACACAGCTTAACACAGCCCAGCACAGCACAGTGCAGTGCAACTCAACACAAATAAAGTGCAAGTGTATCCAGCTCGACGCCACCCATTAAAACTGATCACAAATTTTTGTTCTATCACTCTTGTCACAAAGGAATCTTATAAAATGGCGTGTCAGTGGACAAAACCTAAAAAAGACAACAAATTTCAAACTTTACCATTCGCGGTTCTTTGCTTTCCTCCTGCCTTCCTCCAGCTCGTCTCGTACTGATGACATCTGTGGCTTTAGCTGGATCTCTACTGAGGGCCAGTACTGAACCAGACTTCCCCTCCTGTTCCTCTGATACCACCATACTCTACACACAACACGTTTGAATCTAGTCAAGTACTAATATCTAGGATCTCTGTTCAGGACCAGTACTGAACCAGACTGTACACACATCTCGTCTGCTAATTCAATACGTGTTTTATCTTTGTAATGCCTTAACTCGATAGCTCATCCAAAGATTATCCAGGAAATTACCAGAAGCGATAACACTTAGCCAGTAAACAACTTATAAGTACAAATGGTAGACGTTGTATTACTATATATTCTGCGTCTTGCAAGATCAGATGTATGTATATTCTACCTTTTCTATGTATATTTTTTTTGTGTTTTCTCTTTGGGAACAAAAGACGTTGCTACATTTAATAAGTTCTTAATGCAGATTTTCGGGTAATCAAGCTATTTAGTAAAACACACTAAGTACGTTTGCTGTATTTTGGAGTAACATCGATTTACAATGCACATGATTTTCCCGATGTCTTGTGTATGTAATCCAAATTTTTCGTTTGAAAATGGCTTTTCTTCAATTTAAAGTAAAATCAGTAGACAGTGAAAGTGCTTTTCAGTCTTCTGTTCATAGTTGAGATAAAATGAAATAAAATAGAATAAAATAGCAATTATCCAACTTTAATCTTCAAACAAACAAACAAACAGAATCCACAAAAAGAAAGACGATGGCAGATGGCATTTTCTCTGAAAAATTTAATGTGATATGTTGAAGGGATTCCGAGAAATTAGTGTCAAATATTCTAAATTTATAGAGAATCCTTAATCAAAACGTATGATATGGACTCTATTCATTAGCAATTTAACGTTGGTTTTGCTAATTAGGCAAAATGTGAGTAATTACATCAGCAAAGATTTGCCTGTTGACGAGGCGTGATAACGTAGTCAAAACCAGCTAAAATCAAAACAGACCGTGTTTGGGCTAACAACATACCCCTTTGGCTTTTATCAGCACCTCAAAAGCTTCTTTCTCTTTGCGTAGAGACGTCAGGTATTTCTGAAAGAGAGAAAGTTAAGTTCAGTGATTAGTCCGATACTCGCAGTAATGAAGTGTTCTAGCTGGAACTACTATTGAGCTTCACCGCCACTGGCTTCCTCCAAACACTATAAGTAGGGCTCGTCCACAGCTCTTAAATCTACGACTGATGACTCTTCCATGACCTTTTATGACCTTATCTTTTAAATCCATGACCTAAAAATAACAAAATGTTCCAAAAATTGATGGATCATGAAGCTGTTTGCCAAGAATTGTCAATACAATTTTGCTTTGTTCACAGATATATATTTTGTCATGCATTTCCAATTTTGACTTTCAAGGCCAGGATTTGAAATGTTGAATTCCATGACCTTTCAAGGGTTTCCACGACCCGGTCGAGCTCTAGTTTGGTTCTCACAGAACCCCTTTGCAGCTTTGCTGACTGATGCTCAACAATGCCCAACTTCTCTGTTAAAGAAACTATTCACCCAAAACGAAAAACGTCTGAATAGAATTCCATGTTAATGGAGTTATAAGATTATTTTACAAATTAAAACAAATTATGTCCACAGTTGAAGTTGGTACAAGTAACGAAAGTAAAACTACCAACAGTTCAAAATATATCAAATGGTTTATAGAAGTTTTTGTTTCAGATTTACCAATTATGGCGGTTTTTTCTATGAGGAATCATCAGCTCCAGGAGAAAGCCCTGTAGCTTACGGGAGTTTGATTTCGGGAAGGGACAGAAAAGCGTAAAGGTGAACAACTTAGGTCTTGAAAAATGTCCATGCATGATTACAGTACATTGTCAGAAGCCCAACAATTTATATTTGGAATAGAGTATTCAAAACGTTTCAAGCTGAACTCTTCAATTGCTACTCTGGCTGTTGAGATATTTCACAACGTTATAGGGACGTATCAAACCAATAGGATTTCGCTCTACTGTTGAGCACCATGTTGTTGTCATGAAATGACACCAAATCTATGTAACTTGTAAGGGACAACTACTCAATAAATTCATCAGAAAAATATCTACAAACAGGAAACAATTTTTGAAAGTTTTAAGGTTATAAATACTTTAAAGGCATGAGATTTCCGTTTTCTGAAAACCTGTCTGTTACAATGCTTTGCTTCTTCGCAATTTATTTCTCTTATTTTCATTTCTTCATATACCAAAATTGTAAGAAAGCTATCAACCAATTTTTGAAAAATCGTTGTACTTTTAGAATTCAAGGCAGTCGTCTGGTGGTAGCAGTTCCCATGGATACATATGTACAGTACTTTACAAGACACAAACCCAGCCCCAATCATTTGATCAAAGAGTGAGTTGGAAATGAACTCCTAATAACCTCTGATGAAGCTGCGTACTGAGCTAATATCATACAAGAGTAGATCCCCTTCGAGAGATGTGAAATTGTTTAAAAATACTATAAATAATATAGAGCGATTTTGATTTGACCTTGAAAAGAAAGTAGGCGAACCGAGTTTCTGGAGTTTTGATTGGTTCTCCAACACTCGGCGAACGCGCGTGCCATCTTGTTGGATTTTGAAACATGTTCATTTGACGCTGTGTTTTGATTTTGATTGCTCGGAAGAACAAGATTCTGTTTCGTTTCAGCAGACTATGAACGAACAGCTACAGTTTGTAAGTCTTTTGTAAGTGGACAACTGAACGAATAGTTTGACTAAAAACCACTTAAAGTGTTGCTGTTTTTATCTTTCCTGGCATTGGCAGATGAAACAAAAAGTAAACATGTAGTGAACGAGTTATTCAAAGTAAAACGAAAATCTCGCTAGTAATATAATATTAATAAAAAATATATATAATATAATATAATATAATAATAACAAATATATAGAATATAATAATAACAAACACGTTTCAGGAGCATTGCACAGGGCTCAAAGCTCTTACACTAATATTTAGACTAATAATAAAAACTCTTGCCCGGATAAAGTAGATTTACACTTAGAAAGATCCAAGTTTCAAACCAGTTGTCGATAACCGATATAACCATTCAATTTGTTTGTTTTAAAGAGTTTCAAAGTTAGGAATTTTCACAAAAATTTGAATTTTGATGTTTGAAACACTATGCGTCAGGACAAGAGTTAAAAAGCCCACATACCTGCTCTTCGACTGATCCCGAGTAGATCACAAAGTATACCCTCAGAGGAACGCCGGGCCGAGTTGCTTTGTACACCTAATTGGTAATAAAACTTCATTTCAATACATCTTTGACGGACTGGAACAATCCTTAAGTAATAGTAGGTTGCTCGAGTGCTAAATGAAAATTTTCTACGTGAATCTATCAAAGAGAGATTTCAATTTGCAGCACAGTGTATACCCAGTCTCTATTTGGAGAGCTCTCTTCGCTTCTACTAAGCCTCCAATCTCCGGTATTGGAAGTGCAGTAGCCCCAGCTTAATGTTTTTAGCAACTAGTACAGTTTCTGGTTAGGTTTTAAAATCATTCCGAGACATAATAATATTTTCGTAACATTGTGCTTTGAGACTCCACCAGAGTAGCTAGAAAACTCACTGTGTTTTTTATTTGAAAAATGACAAAAACTAACAGTTGCGAGGATTTTGTCACTTCCAGATCTTATGTCATTAATTATATAATTAATTAAATCAATTTTATTGGGTAAAGATTGCTTGTCAAAAAGAAAATAACTGAAATTCTCCAGTCCTGAGCAAGGCGGCATAGAGAATATGCGGTAGGCATAACTAAGGTAGTTTCCTTTGGATCTTGCTTCCCTCCATATCAGGCTGTTTCTCAATTGTTTCCCCCACACACCAACCACCACCTCTTTTTCTGCCCAGAAACTTGAAAATCACACCGACACGTTTTCTTCAACAGGAACACATGCCCTTGGTCGAGTACCCCCACTAGAATACGACACTCGAAACACTTGTGGCATTTGGTGATTGGCTGTTGATAAACCCATTTAAATGTAGTGACAAAACACCTTTACTAAGCGATTCGAATTCGTAAAATGTTCAGTCAGGTAGCGATTTGCAATTCACAGGATTCCTCCCCCCTGGCTAACGGAAACATTCCAACAACAACAACAACAACAACAATTTAATTCAACCACTGAATTAAAAATGACATAAAGACTAAAAGATAACAAACATAAATAATAGAAGTTGTTTTGGTACAGGGAAACCCGGAGAAACCATAAAGGTTTTTCAAAGCTGAGCAACCAGGACTTTCCAGGAACTTTTTGTGGCTGTGGAGCTTTTTCGAGTAACTTTTGCACATGGGGCAAAAACTAGCGAAAATCGCCACAACATAAATATAACAAGGGTTCCCCTGAAAACACCCACTTTCGAGCCACTTATAATTGCTACTGAAGGTAAAAAAGCAGCTGCAGACAAATAGAATTAAGAAAATAACTCAAAAAAGCAAAGTTGAAGATCTTTAAAACAATCAAGATTATTATCTATGTAACAAAATCGACGTAGTATTCAATATTTTTTTCAGAGCCTCAGCAAAAAAGTTCTGTTTTTAAGGAATCCCACGCCTGAAAAAAGTAATTCCCCAAATGCAAGGAAATCCAGGTGTGGTACAAACCCTGATTCCAATATCAAGACACTGACATCAGCATTTGAACAAAATCTAAACCGTTACTATGTGTAACGAGTGTAACCTCGACTAGCAGCACAATGTTTTGACACAGTTTATGCTGAAAAGTCTTGACAACGGCAACTCAATACCTGTTATCGCATGCCTCACAAGGTAACAATTAGGAAGCATTGAAGATTCCCAGAAACATACCTCAAGCTCTCGAACAAACTCCATCTCAGCATCGTACAGAACGACATATCGAGGTTCGAGCTCATTAAGAGTTCTCGTCAGGCTGTAAGAATCACTAGAAACAAGCAACAAATGTTTCAATATGTCATTTTTGAAGATGAGATGGCTAGGCCCAGGGTTCGTACAGACATTTGAATGCAAAACTCCAGAATTTTTCCAGACATATTCCAGACCTTTTTCCTCATTTTCCAGACTCAAACTTAGGAAATCGTTTTAGATAAAAGTATTACAGACTGTTGCCATTTCACGCAAAAGCCAAGATTTTAGATATTTTATTGACCTACGTTTTAGTCTTCCAAAGTTTTAGATAATTTTCGAGAATTTAGCATATTTTCTCAAAACTAATAATGAAAAATTTGGGTGTTATTTCTGCCATGCAGAGTAAAGCCCTGAAAATCCAGACTTTATCCAGATCTTTGCTTTATTTTCCAGACTTTTCCAGACTTTCCAGACATTTTTTGGATTTCCAGATTCTGTACGAACCCTGAATTATTGTAATTGTAATGATTATTATGAGAAGAAAGACTCACCCGCTGGGCACCCAGTACACGTACAATATAACAAGAATAAGTTTTTTCTGTTAATGAGCTAAACGGGGTGCATGCATGGGTTTATACACTGGGGAAGGCTTATAATTATAGGATTATGTACTGTATGACAGGGACTGCAACATGTTTAATTTATTAAATATAGTCTATATAAAATAATGCATTAACACTATCCAGTACTGTACATAAAAGATTTTGCAGGTAAAAACTCCACTAGCAGCCTTCTGTGATTTTAAAGTTAGTCTAGCTAGACTATACTATGAAATTATTTTAAATGAGAAATCAACCAACAGAAACTTCACATCAAAAATCAAAATACTGATCAAGTCATCTGTGATGATGCATGTCATGCATCTGCCATCTTCGATTTTATGTTGCAGCACTACAGTACAAAATTGTGCAATTTTATGTCACAAATCACCTTTTAGTTAATCAATCCTAATATGCTTGAAATCACTAAAGTTGCACCTGTTAACATTATTGGAGATACATTAATTTTCAAATTATTATAAAACTATAATCCAACAAATTGGCAAAAATTAGCAAATGTACAGGTACTTACCATGGCAACAACCCTTAATAACAATTAACAAAAATTACCAATTTATAATTATAGCAATTGATGTCTTCCCTGATAAATGTCAGGAAAACTCCTAAAATGTGGACCAATTATCTTGAATAGTAAGAGTTGTAAATCTTTAAAATTGGTGGGGGCATGTTGCACAATATAGTCTGAACAGACTTAATAAATTGTCATTTTCCAATATCTCTGAAACTATTACCATTCAGAGGATGCACATAATTTAGATACTTACCACAGACTGTGGAGCTGTAGAGTCCAAGGGAAACAATAATGTCTCCTTACCAACTGCCTTGTCAATCTGTGTTGTTATTACAGTGTAACACATTCGTTTGTGAATTAGACATTGCATAATTATAAGGGAAGGGGGGGAGGAGGGAGTAGGGGCCAGGACCCCAATCTCCAGGCCAGGTAAGGAAAAATCTGGAATAATTTCTCAAACTTTCCCCAAGACCCCGCTAGAATATTGCAAACTTTCTTCTTCATGAACACTTTTGCGAACCTGGCCCCCTCAATTGCTGATACCCCAGGGGGGTACTCAAGTATAATTAAGTGACAGGGAGGTGCGAATGGAGCCATAATCCAAAACTCAAAAAATACCACATGCCAAAACTATACCCAAAAAATATCTTAAGGTGGCTCAATATGGTTTTCATGTATTAAGTGCGTGCATGGATACCTATAAGTATTCAGAGCGTCAAAACCTTGCAATTATTACCTTTTGAAAGCAACTAAGAGTACTAAGCAGGCGTTCATCGCCTTATAAACATTGTTTGGCTGAGATTGCAGAATACTACATGCATTTACTTCAAAAATATAGATTTCGCCCATTTGTTGCATGTTTTGTGATTTTTTCCAAACTCCTTTCAATTGGTGAAATTTGCTGAAACTTTCCATAGCACTAAAGTTTGTCATGCTTATTCAATATAAACAAGAAAATAGGATTCTCAATGCTGCCAGAATTCTCGCCATATGAAAAAATGTGGTTTTTTGTACATTAAAAAATTCAGCATACAGTTTTCAATAATTATAAAGAGGGCTTAGAAGTGGAAGGGCAACCTCTTAAACCCTCCAAGTTTTAAAAAAATTCACCAAAGGGAATGCAAGAAATGTTCAATTGAAAATTTGTTCAACTATTATGCAATCAAAATGCAGACTCGACAAGATCAACAGGTGCGCATGTGCCGAGTTTTAAAAAGCTTGCAAACGCATGCCATTTTCGTACCCATGCCACGTGCAGTAATTAAACCATATCGAGCTACCTTAAGTCAAAATAAACTAACCCAAAACAAGGTACCATGTCAGTTTTGCACAGAAATGCCCTTCATTAACCCTTCTCACTGATAGATGCTGATATTTTTAATTATTCATGTGTGTCATTTCTGGTCATTCCTGTGTTGCTCTCTCAGCAAGCAGCCCCTCTCGGCAGCCTCTGGCCCTGCATGCCACATCCTAGGTTAGCCAAGCAGGAATTGTTTGAATTGAGTGGGGCAGCTAAAATGCTTTCCCCATGTTCTCACCCCGGGGTTTTCAGCTGCTTTTTAGTTCAAAATACCAAACCCAGGCTACTGGAAACTTAATTGCAACCCAAAAAATACCCAGCAAATTTGTCAACCCCCAAAAAACCTGACAAATTTGTCAACCCAAAAAAATACTGAGGCTGAAAAATTCAAACCCCAAAAAATCCTTCGCACCTCCCTGTCACTTTTATACAGTCTTGAGTACCCCCCTGGCCTGAGGTTGATACATTGTACCTTCTTATTTGGCAGCCCTGCTCTAGGGAGAGTGGTGAGGAGTTACATGTAGCTCCATTTAAACAAAGCTTACAAGCTAAATTCAGGTGCATAGCCAGCATTTTTTGCAGGGGGGGGGGGTGCACCTCAATTTTTTTCCCTTCCTTTCTATTTTTTCTTTTCTTTTTTTTCTTTTCCTTTTTCCTTTTTTTCTTTCTTTCTTTTTTTTTGCCGTATTAGTCATTTCTGAGCAGATTGTGCACCCCCCCTGCCTACGCACCTGAAACTTGTACATATTTGTACATGACTGTATAGTGCTAAGAGAACTCGTGATCAAACTGTAGAAGGGATTACAGGACATCATGAACGATACACTGGCAGAAAATATCCATAAATCTCACATAGTTACATGTAGAGGAAATTTTGTATGGTAACCAGTCTCCACCCCCACCCCTCTGGATAATATTTCAGTGTGAGCAGTTGATTCAATATTCTACTTGTACTGTAACTAAAATCATGTGTTCTGACTCTTTCAACCAGTTTGCAAAATATTCATTTGGCAAAATTACAAATTAATGTAATATAATTTTAAAACTAAAAAACCCAAGATGCAGGCAACAAGAATGGCAGATTAGGTTGGTTCTGAATGTATAACTGTATAAATTATATAATCTTGCATAATTACCATTCAATAACATCATTTTAATACTAATTAATAATACAGTATATTCAATCCGGTATTGTTGCCATCATGAAAATTTACTATCAAATTATTAGCTCTAATTGTTAGACATTTTGAAAATCATCAACAGTTAGACAGAAAACTACATGTACTTACTCCAGTAAGTTTGTTGATTGGCTCTTTCAGGAAGTCCAGTTGGTCATTTTGCCAGTCTAAATTCTCACAGACAAGCACAACATTGTCCCAAGTTCCTGAGGCATGAAGGTCGTATACAGACTCAACTGGACAAGGAAGCCTAAATTTTATAAACAAAAACGAAATGATTGGTTAAATTGAACAGCTAAAAAATAATTATTTAAGATC
>JAOEHT020137122.1:0-12201 GCA_025448195.2 Parazoanthus atlanticus
TGTGAACCCTGGAGACGTTATTTAAGCTAACATGTCAAATTGACTCCAAATGCTGCAGAAACATGAAGAATGACAATGACACAAGTATGCAAAGGTAACTGGTGAATTTTATTACAATTTTGAGCAATGCACGGCATAATTCATAAAAATTATTTCCCATACATTCGCTTACAATGGCGATCACCATTATGTTAGCTTGAATAGCGTCCTGCTTGTAACCCAACACCAAAGCAGACTTACTGTATCCGTACTTTATATATACCCTGTACACAGACTAAGACACACACTTCAGGAGAGTCAAGGTTTCAATATTTCATTATTTGCCAAGATATCAGTCAAATTCCAACACAAAGAAAATCTTATAAATTTCCTTGGTGCCACACAATCAGCAACAAAACCCATTCATAGTACAGTTGTTTTGTGAATGAATCACTCTTTGATCTATTTTTCCAGTTTCTCTTAAATGTTCCCAATTGAAATCTTAGTGTATGGCCTAAATGTACATATTATGATGTATGGAACAAATTGAAGCAACCCATCAGATCTTGCGAATCAGTTTAATTATTAAATTTGGCTTTTAATCAAACAAAAACATTTTACTTTTAAAAGATTTGGTAAATTTGCAGTTAACTAATAATTTATACCAGTGCGGTATTTTAGGATTCATAGCTTACATTTGTAATCCCATTACTTGTCTGGGTCGTTGTTTAATAATGGCAGGTTTTGAATTTTAATTTATGGTCAGATTATTATTTTTAATTATTAAATAAGTGATTTAATGCCACATTTGATAAAATGTGCTACAAGTACATGTTGAAGGCAGAAATAATTAAAGTACATTGTACATGTACATGATATCGTAACTGGTCATAATTTCTTGCTGCATTGGACAACCTTGATAAAATTAATAATTAATTGAGAGCAAATATCAAAATACGTACACTGTATACATGTATGACTGTGTGGAAATATAATTTTTATCTTAAATTCAAGGGTGAGTAAATACTTTTTAAACACAAGAAGATAAAATTTGTATCTCCAAGCAGCCATGCGATGTTCTGTTTGTTATTTAACAAATCATTTTTTATAAACTAGAGACTAAAAACGGTGAGTGCAATAAAAATTAAAAGAGTGGCATGGTACAGAAACAGTTGTACATGTATTCATGTAAAACACATGATGGTGTTTTGATAGTTTACAATATTTAAACACAGACACATATTTATCACTTTTAGTATGCATCTAAAGTCTGGTACTTTGTGATTTGGTGAATCGTAATAAGAGTAAGCATTATTATTATATGACTTGGTGTTGTATAAAGTTAGCAATTTTCTTAAAGAACAATACAATCATGTAATGTCCAGCACCATTCAACATTCAGATCCAGGTGACAGCATACAAACTAAATAGCTTTATCGTTTTAATAAGAACTAACAATGTATGACATAATTGATGAGGTCACTGCAAAAACGGTCTGTGTGATGATTTGTAGTGATTTTTCAAAATACTGGGGCATTTCTGTTTTTTTTGCAGCTACATGTACACTGTTTCCTAGGCTACAATTGTAATCTTACACAGCAAAATTAATACGTTTTCTGATACATTGTAAATTGGGAGACTTGCAGTGAAAATAACTGGGAGCGAGGTTGGGTGGGGTTCCTTTTGAAAAAATCAACTAGCCACAGGTTATCAAACTAAAGTGGCTGACACCCATTTTCTTCTTTCGGTTGTCACGTAAACACCTTTCTTGACGATTTCTGTTTGTTGGTTTTGGCCGTCACAGACTAGCAAGCAGAGCCCAGGAGAAAGTTGTTTGTAGGAAAATGTGGCTGACCTAAGAGTTACCGGTAAAACAAAATCTTCTACATGTACTTGAAGCAACAAAAAGTTTCCGGAACACCTTTTTCTGTGTACTGTAGGTAATCTATTGTAATAAGTCTTGTTTGTTTAAATCCAGAAAGGGAGGGGGAAGTGTTTTACCCCCAGCAGATATTATAGGACTTTCTTGGCATTTTGGAAGTTTTCTTTGGTAGTCAAAAGTAAAGTCACTTGGTAGTGTTTGGGTGGAAACTCAACTTGATATTATGATTCCTATGGCTACTGCAGCATTGCAGGAATTAAAGTGGAAAATTTTGAGGTCACTTTGACGACCGTTCTTGCACCAACCTCTTCAATTACTGCAGACTGCTGCATTATAACTACTGTAGCCAGCATAACAACATAACATTTAAAGAAATTAATGTTTGTGTACATGTAAACATTAGTTTATTGATGAGGAAGTTACCACACACAAACTGCACAAAACAGAACAAGTGATCAAATAACAACAAACACATGTATACGACTGTATCCAGACAGGTTGGTAGCTTTGCAAATACCCCTTCAAGACCAAACAACACCAGCACCAGCACCAACATCAAGACCAGCACCAACATATTAAGAAATGTTAGTGGTACATGACTTACTGTTACCATCAAACAGTATGTGCACATGTTGTTGTACAAAACAGGGCTCAAAGTTACTGTAGCAAATAAACTATACTGTAATTTTTGTCACATGTATGCAACTTCAGTGTATGATTTCTTCAAATGTGCCAAATATATTCAACTTACATGCAGACACTTAAATGCAGCTACGTGTACAGTACTTGTAGATACATGTACAGTTGAGGAAGTACTACTAGAAATAGTTATTTCTGAAAGAGCCTTGTCCAAGAAATCAAGAATAAACACAACTCCAAGTCTAAGCATAAATTATTCTTGTTTAATCTAAGATTTAATTAAGTAAGAAACAAGATAATTCTCCATCTATCGACAAGTAAGATACTAGATAAGATCAACAAGTTTATATTCCATGAAAATGCAAAAACTTTCCAATAAATTTGCTCATAAATAGTCATATTGGTCTCTGAAAACATGGTTTACAATGTACTTAGCAGTTTTAGCAACTAAGATTTGGGTGGTGTGCCTACATGTAAAAGTTGAAAACTGGTCACAAATGTTCCTGACAAAAAAACAAACCTTGAGCCCTGATGTAATCCCATCCAAGATATACCAACAGATACATTGGTGCTATTGGTGTATGGAATGATACACGTACAACGTATGCATCGTATTTACAAACACCAGCTACCTACAGTACAGCAAGAGTTGACTATACATGTACCTTCACTGTGCCTTACGTTCTCTAGAACACTTCTTCCTTTTTCATCAAGACTTTTGACAGTCTTGATTGGAGAAGGAAGTCAACCATTGGGTGTACAATCCTCGCACCCAGTAGCAAGATCAATCTTTGTATTCGCTGAGGATCAAGTAAAACAAAACCTGAAAATGAATACAATTCTTGTAAAGAGTGCAACAACAGAAAACTGACGGAGAAAAGTTTTCTCAAAGAAAACCTGAAACCAATGGTCTACATGTAAGCCCAGATGACCTATGTCATTACAAGGTTCCCACCCTAAACACAACAATCATGAAATTCAAGGACTTTTCAGGAACTTTCCTTTGGGACCATTCATTATTCATGGGGTATACCGGGTTGGACAAAAAGCATACAGGGGTTTGAAAAAATTTTTTGGATTTTTGACGGGTGATAAAAATATTTGTGACAATATATGTGGAGCTTGCAAAAGTTTACTGACTTTATTTTTAACAGTCATCCCTGTAAGTTATTCCACACAGAAGGTGTGAGTCATAAAGTTCTCTTGTTTTTTTCAGAAATAGGGAAAATATTTCTTCTGTTTGGTCTGGAATAGGGTATAGAAAATTGCTTTTTGGGGTTTGAAATAGGGTCAATATAGCACATCTCCAATCAAAATATGGGTGCCATCTCCCCAGGAATTCTAACTACATATTGTATAGTAAACTACACACTTTTTTAAAAAATATTTTAAATTTAAGTTTTAAAATTAATTTCAGTTTCTTAGGCCAGACCAATTTAATTTCCGGGAGCACAGATTTTTTTCAAAATTTGAAGGGCCGGTCAGTCAGAAAAAAAAAGGGAAAAAAAATCCCCAATTTTTTGCATTGGCTTTGAATATCAATAAAAACTTTCTTTATGGCAAACAAACAGTTGCAGTGTTGAGCAATTTTAAAGGCGATTTCCGTTCACTGTTTCTGTCAATTCAAACAAAAAAATTGCATTTGTACAAACATTGAGATATCAGAATAAACTCTTTATTTTATAGTTGCATGCATAAAAATAATGTAAAACAATACCAACAGCTGTTTTTATTAGCTTTTGAACAGCATCAATCGGGCGATTAACTTTTTTTACATATTAAAATTTTTGGGCCGTTTCTTATTTTTTTCTGCTTTCCGTAAAAACCGGGTCGGTCGGATCCGTGCTCCCGGAAATTAAATTGGTCTGGCCTTACTGGGGTATGAAAAAAAGTGTTAGAAGTCATGCAGAGCTTGGAATATTTGAGGGCTGATACTGCGGGGTTTGAAAAAAAAAAGGAAAAACTCTACTCAAAATTGTCCAACCCAGTATACCCCATAAAATATGAACAGTCCCTTACTAGCATATTTACGGACCTTCTATGGCAAATAAGACTTAAAGTTCTTAAAACAAAAAAACCCCTCAAAATCTTCAAATTTTACAAGTTAATTTTCTGGTGCTGCTGCTGGCAACCAATTCAAGGATCTTCAAGGACCTCAACTCATTTTCAAGGACTTTTCAGGATTTTCAAGGACCGTGGAATCCTGTTTACATGTACTATATGAAAGATAAGGATGTTGTATCATCTCCAAAGGAAGACGATTGCCTCTGCTAAAAGGTAGTACTGCAACCTATATGTACATGTACAGTATGGCAGACATTTGGTACCCTGAATATGACCTTAACTACACAGATTACAGTACATGCAAGTTTTTGGATCTCCTTAAAAGCAAATTGTACTCGTGACCTTATTCGCAGAATATGCCGAGAAATTGCTGATATTTATACAAGGAACTCTTATTAAAAAAAACTCTTATACATGTACTGTTCAATCGTTTGTCCCAAAATAGAGTATGCCAGCAAACTGTGGTCACCTTACATCTCCAAGGATAAACCAGTTGTCGCAAGAAAATGTTCAGCTCAGGGCCACAAAGTTAATCTTAAACTACCCTATAAGGATCGGCTATGTAAACTTTCTCTGTTACCACTAGAATATACATTGGGAGGGAAATGAAAGACCTGGTACTTATTTTCAAAGCCAGAGCAGGCCAAGTAGACCTTGGCCATTGAGACTTTTTCTGCCAAGCAGAAGTGCACCATGTCACACAAAATTCATGCAATCTAAATTACTTAATACCCAATGCAAAACAAAACTACCTTACTGTTGGAAATTAAAAAAGGATCACAACAAGGTAGCCAAAATTAAGATAGGATTTAATTAACGCGCTTTGTTAGGATTTAAAAAGTGGATTTAATTAACACGGTTTGTTGGAATTTACGAGTTTTTAAAGCCAACAGCGATTTCAATTAATGTGGTCTCGACACTCTGTTGCAGTGACTGGTCTGCACTTTTCACAAGCCAAAACAACAATGTCTTTCAACACAACTTGCAGTTTAATATTACACTTCTACAGCATAAAATAAACAATTCATAGCCCGGTTAAAGCAAGGTTTGGAAGAAATCCATGATATCATCGGCAACACTTGATCCATCCATCCATTGGGCATTGAATTAATTCATCCGCAGTCGTTGAATTATTTCAATGTATTTCAAAATAAACATGGTGTAAAATAATACGGCTTTAATTAAAAATTACAACAATTAAAGGGGATTTAATTAAGGACGTTTTTCAAAAACTGTGTTAATTAAATCCTTTTTTTAATTTCCTACAACAAGGTATTTAAAATACATGTATTCTTTCTACATTAAATACAGCTGTAGGTCTGTTCTTGCATGGAACAAATACTGTAGCCAATGGACACTAAGAGTGTGGATTCACTTCATACTTGTAAGAGCAGGATTTTAGATTTTAGGTATTTAAATGAAGGTGACTACTACTACTTTAAACAATAATTTATTATATTTCTAATTCACCACATACGTACATGTAAACATAATTTTATCATTAAGTTTTCCCCTATTATATGAATTAATTACCTTTGTTATTAATCTTTTACACAAGTTCCTATAAATCTCTTATATTACTAGCATTTTTTTCATTAATTTTTAACCCTATCCAGCATGAGCATTTGAGGGTGCCTGAGACCTACATATAGAGGGATGGGAATTGGGGGAGGGGGGAGGAGATGCATATGGCCTATAACTCTAAAACTATGTTTAATGTTTAAAGTACAGTGTAACCTTCACTGATATGTGCACAGTGTGTTTTATCATAAGAACTACTTAACATATTGCAATGAAATCTGGTGTACAAACAGGTAACCATAATCCCATCAATTTGATATAATTTAATTGACATGTGACATCCTTATTACAGTATGTCATCATAAACTCCAAAATTTCAAGTTTTTGTGCAATCCCTCTGGTTCCAGCTGTTCCAAGAGTGGATAACATTATCCAGCAGGTAAATCCCTATCCAACAGATAAAATAAATTTGTTCTTAATTTTTATTGGACAATGAGCAAATTGTATCTGCTGGATAAGGTTTTATCCACTGGATAAAGTTAACATCTAACCTTTGAACAACCGGGCCCTGATCAGAAGCAGAAGTTTACAGTGTTTCTGACTTGTAAAAAAAATAACAAGTAAATTTTTAAATGGCCAAAAGTTTACAAGAATCTTGTTCTCCAAAAATTTAGGGAAGTCGTAAGATCTGGTGATTAATACTTGATATTAATATCAAGAAAGTGCTCGATGGCTGAAATCAGTGAGGGCTTTTTATCCCCCCTCCCAACCCCTGCCGGATAGGGTTAAGATGTTATTGGGGTGGAGAGGAAGATACACAATTAAGGTTTCACAACTTAAGTTAGTTTCTTTTAATTCAATCTTTTATTGCAGAAAAAGATTATTGTTAGTAGTCATTTAGTTGGTGCCCCCCATTAGCTTGTAAAATCACCAAAATTATAACTTTTAACATGTTAATATTAGGTTTTAATATATTAATGATTATAATACTTATTTAGTAATATTACAGTATTATTCAGTTCTTTTCTTAACCAGTACATGTACTGTATGTACCAGGGTTCAAAATGGCCGCTGGCTGCCGGCAGTTTTAGGACCTTGTCAGCAATTTCTATTTCCTCAATATGAATTAATTTAAATTGTTTTCACTAAGTCAGTTGTCCTTGTAGGTTCAAACTTTTTTACTACTGAATGGAACTTTGTTTTCATTTATCGGCAAGCTGAGGTTGAGTCTGGTTTACTTAACACGTGCCCACCCAAAATAGTCATGCGGTTTTAGAAAATAAACATGCCATGAATAGTACATTCTAGTTGGCTGAAAACAATGGCTTTTACAAAATTCAGAATATTGGTGCTGGTGTGAAACGTGACAAAATTGTTAGTGTATGCATTTGCATGGCTGAGAGTAATAAATAGCTGTAGAAATGTTGCATGCACACAAATCATGAAGTCAGCAGTGAAATCATCAAGTTTTCAGAAGTGGAAACAAACGTACAAGTATCATCAAATTGGTGTAGCATAAAAAGTATTAACTTGCGATATTTGCATAAAGTAAAAGCAAAACTTCCTAGGACAAACACCTTTATTACTGGGTCTAGTAATTTTAAATCATTGGCATTATGTAGCTGTACATTGGTAAAGTAAACATTACAAGAGTATCACCATCAACATTGTTATTTCAATGGCACTATTAGACAGATCTTGAGATTGCTAACGAGCAAGACTTTGTACACCGCAAAAAAGATATGTTGATTTGGTTAACAAAAATTGCATCTCTGTGAGTGTCGGTCCAGAATCAATGTAATGAGGTTTAGTTAATCGAAGTCCAGACAACTCAGTTCATTTTAATTTATTCAAATAGTCCCAGCTCCCAGCTACACAACACAAATGTGTAAGATTTAATTAGTCTTGGTTACTTACAAAACCAGCCCCACCCCCCCAAAAAATACAACCACGCATTAACAATATAAAATAAAATGCACTTTACTGCTTGAAAAACAGCTGGCAAAATTTGGGCTACATATACATGTAAGAGCCTACATGTACAAAATTGGGCATATTTTCTGAATGTTATTTTGAACCCTGAGGTTCAATCTTTTCAGGAGCTCTCAATTGTGTTTGACACTGAATAATGAACAGCTAGGAAAAAACTCTTATCCCAAGACTTACATGCAAGTAAATGCAGTTATGATTATTGTTGTTCCTGTTATTGATATTGTTGTTATTATTATTGTAACTATTATATTGGTTGCTATTATTATTGTTATTATTATTATTATATTATCATACATCACAAACTGGAAAACGATAATAACATGGCTTCCAAGATGAATAACTAGCAATTATTATCTGAAGTGGAGGTGAGTAGTACAGGCTATTCACTCATCCATGAATAGTGAGCATAATTATACCAAACTACTGAATAGATGTTTAAAAACTACTTCTTCTTGTGAATTAAGTGGGATTACATGAAAATCACAAAATTAAGCAATCAGATGTGATTTAAGGCTAACTAATATGCAAAATTACACCATCATATAATATATTGTATAAAGTACAAATATATTGTATAAAGTACCAAAAACAGTTTTCCCAAGTGCAATTCAATCAGTTTTTATGGAGTTTTAAAATGAATGCACAGCATGCAAATTAAGGGCCTAAAAATGACAAAAAGTAAGGCAAAACTTCAAATTTGTAGGCCGAAAACTAAACAGCCTACAAATTTCAATAAATTATATTGAAACATTCTAAAATGTAGCTCCCAATTAAAGCAAAAATGGAAATTTATAGGCCAGACAAAATCTTTAATGCACACCCTGGTGGCTGATGATATATAAAGACAAATCTTTTTTTAATATTTAAGCACATTTGTAAAGAAAAATCTATGGATTATCCATGGATTTTCTGTATGTACTTGTTTCGGTTGTTGATTTGCTGGAATACATAAAATTATCGTCTTCCAGTTTGTTCAGTTTGTTTAAACAGCAACTAGTTGTTATCAATCCTTGACTAAAGGGTTGGGGACAAAGAATTCTTTGTTTCAAGTATAAGAGTGGTGTTTGAAATTCAAAAGGTTTGTTCATATAAATATTACTCAACATAAATCCACCTGTAATATACCAAGAATGTTACTTGAATCTTTATCTTTAATCAAGCTAAATCACCAAGATTCAAATATACTGTTAAATAATAATGCAGCTTGAATTATGAATCACAGAAAACTTACTGATTACATATAACACAAGGTAAGTCTTGGATAACGACGACATTCATGTATCTCAAACTAAAAATTTTCTTTGATTTTGTTACACAGCAATCTTGAACTCATGCTTCCTTGAACAATATGTTTTCACTTCTGTTTTACTGTTCATGAATAAATCAGTAATACACGTTGGTGTCTGATGAGAGTAGGACTATGTGAGCATGCTAACTAGTCTTTCAGGGAAGTACTTATGGACAGTTAAAAAGATCTTCCAAAGAAATGAACAAGTTAAATTATTTTTTACACTGCTCAACACATCACCAAGTGCTATTTCTGGCCAAGGAACAAAAAACATGCAGGTATAATTTATGTAGACAGCAGCTGGCAAACAAATACTGCACGCAGTATGGAAAATGTATTGATAGTCACTGATCACAGACCACTAAAACATACAGTAGTTATTCCATGAACCAAAGGCTTTTGGGTTTATGATTTTCTTCAACTGTTGATCTTGCCCGTCAAATGATATACATGTATTTGGTATTCACTACCTATGGCTATAGTTATACAGTCTCAGGTTTCTTTTGGCTTGGTTAGCATGTGATCTGCATACATCTGTGATCCAAGGTCTCAGTGACTTTTAGGAATCGAGAAGAGGTTTTAATTCACTTTCAAAAATTTTAAGAAAAAACATAATTCAGTTTTCAATTTTTTTTTTGCTTATTTAATAGTAAATTACTATCCGTCTGCTGCATGTGTGAAGGGATTTTATAGGTTACAACGTAGCGAAGTCACAGCCGCACCTTGAAATTTGATATTAGCTTCCGTATGCTAGCAAACCAAACACAAAACGGCCAACCATGTACCAACACCTGAATTCTGCCACAACAGATTCTTCATACCGTACTCATAGACTTGACCGCCATTAAAACTGACTTCTCGCTGGAGATCAGTCACCACACGACTGCTAGAGCCTAAAATACGCAATCGCTAACAGTAACTAACAATCATCAACGGACGGGAATAAAAACAATGTTTTCGCTTCAAGCTCTAAAGATTGACGCCTGGAAGATGGCGTTATAATTTCCTGCGAAAACGCGTACAATGCAATGATGAAAAGGAAGAAAAAGAGCTCCAGGAAGAAGTACAATTTATATAAAATATTGACAACATTCAGTACAGTCGAAGCAAGCCACAATGCTGAGTTCTAAGTAAACCTAAATTTATACAAAAAGAATATGTCCATTTTTAACATATGATTTTCATACAAAAAGATGAAATCAGTAATTTTAACGCGCGCAAACTTATAGTTATACAGTTTAAGTTATCGGGACGGTGGGAAAGCTGTCTGTCAATAAATACTTGAGACATATCAGGCCATAACATTCTAGTTCGGAGACTTCAAAATTGCTTTTTATCTACCAATTCGTTAAGGAGCAAAAAATAAAACCATAAGGAAATATCTTCTTACCTAGATCTTCACATTCAGTGTCCGAACTCGAGTCGCTACTGTACGACAGACCATCTGCCTCGTGTTCGCCATCGCGACTAAATATTCGCGCTAAAAGCTGTTCCTGTGTGAGCCTTGTAGGCCTTTCAGGAAGGCTACTACAGCTTGGCGTTTGTGTTAACGCCATATGAACTTTTAGCTTTCTACAAAGCCAAGAATTCAAGTCGAAATCCCTTGAATACTCCGTCTTTGCTCTCAAATACAAACACTTCGTCAGGTCTTGCCCGATTTTTTTCTGTTCTAAGATTGAAACCTGCTGACCGACGAGTGATAAGGGTGGGCTCACCTGACACTTTGCACGACTCACTGATGACGTCGATTTTCCTTTGTCTTCTTCGCCGGCGGCTCTCCAGTGATTTTCCGCCTTTTGTATTGTGTTTGCGGTTCACGTGGCTTCCACATGCAATACAAAGTGTGCGTGTGTGCATTTCTTCTGCAGGTTCTGCTTATTTATATCAGAAACCAGAGACATTGCCGTAAATTTATGAAATGAGTTTGTTCTCTAAATTACGATTGAATCTGTTTACTAGGGTGGAGTATTTTGCAGGTGCCGAAAGTTTGGAGCTTTCGTCATCCTCAGTCCATATTCAATCAGCACGTGTCAAGTAAACAAAGCGCATGAAGCCGAGGGCGTGCTGGACTCGCTATCGCTCCCTTCAGTAACTTGTTAACAGAAACTGTTTTTAAAAAATTGTTAAGTTAGGTGATGTATCAAAAAGCTCGTTGAATAAAAAAAATGCAAATTATTCTTCCTTCTTCTTTTTTTTTAATAAGAAAAAGTAAAAAGTCCCCGCCCAAACTGAGGCAAAATAGCGGGGAATGGCCGGACCAGGGTTAGTGCCTTTCACTTCGCACTCAGGACAAAAATTCACAACCGACATATCTAAAAGTAAAACTGATCAAAGGAAGAAATTTTAAAAAATACAAGTTTTCAATTCTAATCATTTTAGGAACAGAATGTGAGTATTTTCATTTTTATTAAAACTTAGCACAGAGAATCATGTACTTCCGCTGGGACCCCGCCATCCGGCTCCTATTTCACTTTAGTTTATTTTTTGCACACTTCGAATTCAGTTTCCGGTTTCATCTAGACTCCGCCTGCAGTATTAATATTGTTTTCGCCGCGGCAAGACGGTCTGCGAGTGAAAATCGTAAACGTCTGAAAGTGAGGCCTGAAGTCACGGAGCCAACGTGTCATTAGTTAGCTGTTAGCGAATAGCCTCCCTGGCCCCACCCTTCCGTTCAGAAAAAATTAAAAAGGAAACAAGTGTCTGTTGTTGCGAGACATGCTGCATGAATCATTGCAGCGTGTAAAACCCCTTGCAATGGTCAAAATCGTTGCGAAA
Organism: Parazoanthus atlanticus; assembly: GCA_025448195.2. Classification (NCBI taxonomy): domain Eukaryota; kingdom Metazoa; phylum Cnidaria; class Anthozoa; order Zoantharia; family Parazoanthidae; genus Parazoanthus; species Parazoanthus atlanticus. The sequence continues at coordinate 12,141 of JAOEHT020137122.1, forward strand.
CTTCAGTGCTGCAACAATCGTTGCAGAAAGTAGAATCGGGTTCTACTTTTCGCAAACGTTG
>JAOEHT020137229.1:0-12201 GCA_025448195.2 Parazoanthus atlanticus
TCGATAATCAATTTGCTAATTTAAGGAGGGGGGATTGATACAACCCCCCCCCCCCCCTTGAGAGGGAAGGGGTGGAAAAATACCACCTGAGAGCGAGGGTTAAGATTAACTAATAATAACAATAATAATGACTAATATATTTTAACAGGGAGCCCACGTCACAATATGTGGTTTTCAGTGAGGCCCTGTGATACAAAAAAGTAGACATAAAGTAAACCTCAGTCCAAAAGCCCCGTAAAGTACAATCCCAAGAAGCTTATAACAAAAACACAATTTTTTCGTGATTAAAACAATCACTCACTTTTGCAAAATGGATTGATTGCAGTTTCTGTCCCAGCTAAACTGCCCGTCCTTGACATGAACTGACAGATGATCATTTGCTGCAAAGACAAATTTGACAAGAATGTTTCACAAGAAATATAAATGCATCTCTTACAAAATTATTCAATTCTTATCGGATACTTGTAACGATAATGCAAACTTGTGCTAGTTCCATTTATTTGTGGGGACGAAAGGTGTTGTTTATGCTAAGCCTAAAATTACTTTCAAAGAATTGGAGCTAGCAAAATATTGCATTAACGAAATTATGTATTGTACGTTTATAACTATTTTCGCAGAAAGCCAAAAGTTAGCTTGCTCGATTCTCCTTAAGAATCGAATGTGATTATGTGTCTGTTCAGTATAAAACAATGTGTCTATCATCAAGCTGCATTTGGGGTGTTTTTGGATCCTTCACTCGTTGTTGCCATCCTTAACTCAACATGAATTCAAAAACTTTCCAGGACTTTTTCTACCAGATTCAAGGACTTTCTGTGGCAAATAAAACTTAAGACTTTTTACAAATTGTTTTAGATTTTCAAAATTTCAATTGTAAATTTTCTGGTAGTGGAGCAGGCAACAAACTCAAGGATTTTCAAGGACCTCAACTGATTTACAAGGCGTTTTCAGGCTTGAATTTCTTTTCCAAATTCAAGGGCTTTCCGCGACTTTCAAGGATCGTGTCTATTACGCCATGAAGGGTTAATAAATATGGCAATTAATCAACATAATAATAAGCTAATCTTGTGGAGACGCTTGCACAAAAGGAACGCATTAACTTACCATGTGCGGGCATAAATCTTTGGACATTTTCTGGATGAAGCTCTTCAAGATTTAGGAATTTGTTCAGTCGTTTGAACGCCACACGTGACTAGAAAAAAGACTCTTGGTTATTCATGTCACATTGGTAATCTTTGTTGACATATTTTCTTATTATCATAAATGTAAACTTTAACAGACGTACAAACAAACATTATAATCAGATAAAATTAAGCTTAAATGTCAATACTTATGCGTAAAAATTTTCCGCAATACAAAACCCAAGAACTTTACAAACGTATTGCCAACCTGTTGCATTTACGTACCTGAACAATTGCAAATATTGTTTTTGGCAACACCTGAATTGGGAACTCCAGTAAGTTTAACAGTGACATGGCCACAAACGCTTTGGAGGGGGTAAGGTGGTTACCGGTGTATACATAGATACCAAATATCGCTATGGTTACCTACAGGGCCAAATGGTACAAGGTGTAAGAATATGATTAATAACCAATATGCTAAAGAAGATTATGACGATGATGATGAATTGATGATAGCGATACAACAAAAATTAACAATGAGAATGGCAATAATGCTTAGCGATTAATATTAGCAATGACACTGACAATGTTGTTTCCAGTGAATTACACACATTCTAGGAATCCTACTGATAATCAGTTGCTGTCTAATTATTTAGTTTTAAGAAACGATTTGTTGTTTTCTTTGAAATTCAAATTTACGATGATAATGACAATAACAGGAACAACGACGATGAATACATCAACAGCAACGGAAGCTACAGCGACAAAGACAGCATCAACTGCTACAATAATGTTAATGAATGACAATGATACAGATACTAATATAGCTTATTGTAACGGTAAATGATAGTGAGGTATGATGATGATGATGATGATAATAGTGATGATGATAATATCGATGGTGGTGATAATAGTTAGTAATGATGATGATGATGATGAAGATAGTGATAGTGATGGTGATGATGATAATTTTGATCATTGTAATGGTGATAAAAGGCAGTGATGATGATATTGATGACTGATGATCATAGTAATAATAACAGTAATAACACGTGAACTGCGTGAGCCAAATTAGTTCGTGATTTTTTTAAAATTTTACCTACCGTCTTCGCAGTGCAAGCAAACATAAAGTTAAACACGGCACTAAGAAACATGGTATTCCGTAGATGTTTCAGCTCCGCATTTCGTATGCTACAAATTTTCTCCATAAAGGACTCCTCCCAAGCGTATAGCTTCAGAATCTTCCAAAAACGGAAAAATTAAGCAAAATTAATTAGATTTGATAGAAATCAACAAGATGTATAGTGCTAATACATTGAGGGACAAATTACTCCATAATATTATCCGGTGATTTCTCCGTGAATCTGTAATGTCACATTTGAAATTACGGATTATTCCATACTTGGATGTCAGTGAAGGGTATCGAGCTTCACCAGGTGTTGTTTGTTGAAGTTTCAACGACACTAAAACTGAAACTGTTTCTTAAAGTTTTGCACGTAATTTTTCCCTCATTACATTAATATATAAATAACAATAATATATTGATTTGTATTGCGCATTTTACACAAAAATGATCAAATGCGCATTACAATAGAAAATCAAAGCTATAGTAATACTTAATACATGATGTACAAACATTTACCACATAACACTAATTACACTTAAGTTCAAAGAAATACTTCTTTGGAAAGGTTGGTTGTTAAATTGCGTTTAATAGAGTCAATATTCTTCAACGAGCGCAGCTCTTGTGGAAGCGAGTTTCATAGTTTAGGCGCCGCCCTAGAAAACGCCCTGTTTTACTTTAGACAGTCCAGATGGCACAGCAAGGAGGCCGTTAGAACATCGCTGGCTGTAAGCTGATGTTTCCATGGTTACAAGCTCTGCCAGATATGTCGGGGCGCTACATGGAATGCCTTGTAGATTAGCAGAATAATCTTGCAGTGGATCCGTTTTCTAATCGGTATGACCAGTGGAGATCGCGCAGAAGTGGGGTTAATGGTTATATGGCAAAACCTCGGAACAAGTCTAGCGGCTGAGCTGATAACACGTTGAGGTTTCTTCAGCTGGTTTTAAGGTAATCCGATCAACAGGCTGTTGCAATAGTCAATTCTACTGGTAATAGGGGCATGAATCAAAGTTTTGGTCGCTTCAGGTGAGGGATAATTGCGGATTCGCCAGATGTTGTAGAGTTGATAGTAAGCAGCAGCGCGCACTTTGTTAATATGTGTTGACATCGTCAACTCTGCGTCCAACCATGATCCCACATTTTTGAAAACAAGGTATGACCAACATCAATGCCATTGATATCGACTTTGGCTACTTGTTGCCTGGTTCCAATAATCGAGAACTCAGTCTAAATGTCGCTTAGCATCAGCTTACCCCTGATCATCCAGAGTCGAGTGTCCCGAATAGAGTCAGAAAGCGTCTTTTAAGAAGGCCCATGCAAACGGACGCAACATTGTTGGGTCCAACATGTTGCGTCCGTTTGCATGGAACCACAACAATGTTGGCACTTGTTGCGTATAGTTTCAAACCGGTGAAACTTTTGGCGCAACAAGTCCCAACATTTCTATTGTTCTGTTACAGGCGAAGGGTAGCGCAACAATGTTGCGCCCGTTTGCATGGAACCACAACAATGTTGGCCTCGTGAAAACGTCTGCGCACGTGCAGTGCAATCTTTTTTAAAAACAAACGGATTACTGTACCAGAATGCATCGCTTCATTAGACGACCGCCAACAATGTTGGCAGTTGTTGCGTTCGTTTGCATGCACCACGCAACAAGTGCCAACAAGTGCCAACAGCTCCCAACATTGTTGGGCTAACAATGTTGTGACTTGTTGCGTCCGTTTGCATGGGCCTTTAGTCCTGCCTGCTATTAGAAGTACTAGTTGTCTCGGTTTGATTTAAGCCCTGTTTGATGTTAGGTGTCGTGTGCCGGGGCAGTTATAGGCCTGTCGGCCTCCATAAGCCGTCTCAGTTATAAAGCAATAAGCCCAGCTAGTTATCCGTCTTGACAAAAAAAAAAATTCTATGGATATAAGCCGTCTCCTTCGCTTGTATTAACATACTGTCTTGTGTATGTGTTATTCCGGTTAGGAAAACCGCTGTGGACGAGCATTTAACAAGCATTAGTGTCTCAAAGTATTGCCCCTGGTAGCTCTTGGTTTTTTAAGTTTTTAGCATTTGAAACCTTAACCTGAAATCTCTAGCAGCTGGGGTGCTGCGGGGATTGATCCCGTATGTGGGGATCGACCCCATAACTGTACGAGGGTTGGTCCCTCGTACCGGGTTAGCCCCGTGATTGTGCGGGGAGTGGTCCCTTGTGCAAACATGTCGGAAAAATTCGAATCAAGTTCACAAACTTGGAAAATCTAGAGTAATTTCCAAAAATCCGAAGCGATTTAAACATATATCAGATATATATACTGATCTTTCTTGTTATACTTTTCCAGTTCTTCGTCGACTGTGAAAGGTGAACTGCATGCGTAATTTCTTGGTGGAAAAACGTTCCAGGTTGCTTACTTGGGCTTGAAATTGTAGCAATGGGATTTGGAAGCGTCATCATGGAAATTTGCAAGCTCTCTTATTCCTATCTACGCATGCGCAGTTTTTAATTTGGCCGCATGACCGCGTGTTACACAGGAGAATGAGATCGAGTTAATTAGTCCCGCGATGTCCCTGGGAACGAGCCAAAATATTGTCACCACTTCTCTTTCAATTTGTCCGCGATATCATGTTCTGAAGCAGTGGGATCAACGCCGGCCGTGTTGGCCGGCTATAGTTTTTATTCACCACAATCGAAATGGCGTGTACTTACGGTAATGTCGATTTAAGGAGGATATGAGACACATATTAACAGCTACTGAAGGAGTTGCATTGGAGAGTATGTTTGTAAAACAGTGTAAATACAGCGTGCTCTCGCGACTGGTAAGTTTTTAAAAACTCTATTTATTCATTTTATGTTGACACAAAAACACATACATGTAAATACCGGGATTCCTTCTAATTTATATCCACTCGTGTTCATGTCTTATTTGCTGTTCTTTAAAGAGATTTCAGTGTACATATAATTTAACTACGTTTCGCAGCCATCGTGCAGAATAAAAAATTCTTTAAGGTTTTCGGGTCAACAACTTTTTTGATCAGTTTCATTTGAGAGAATATAATGGACGAATGGTAAAGTTTTTCAGAGAAAAGTTTCTTAAAATTCCGCTTCCGCGATAGAAATATAAATAAAGTCTTAATAAGAATATAACTCGGTCCAGAATGTTAATTCCAAGTTACCATTCAGTCCTTGTTGTAACAAAGACTTCCGCCTGAATTGCTATATAGATTTGCTCGTTCGGTTTTCGTATGAGATGCAACCCTACCGTCAATATCAGATTCTTCAATCAAGTGATAAAACGTTTGCTGCTTTCACAAAAAAATACATTGTGGTGTAAAATGCAACAAAAGGATAAAAAGTAGAGACAGCAAAAGTTGCCTGGGCTATTTTCAATTTTTCCCGAGACTAGTTTAATCACAGTAAACTAAACCAATACGGCAGGAAATTCACCTGCTATCGCTACCGGTAACCTATTATCACCCAGGTCATCCATTCACGAGGAACCGGTTGAGATCCAGCACCTACAATATATAACACTTTGAGAAACAAATTCAGTTCCTATTGTATTAAAGATCAAGTTATAGAAAAAGTAAAGTCCGGTTTGCGAGCCGGCGGCAGTCCATTTTCCTGATTGAATGTTATATATACTGCCAAAGAAAAGAAATCAATTGCTTTGTAAATCTCGCCGAGTGTGTATTTTGTTAGGGTCGTTTCAATAATCAGTGGTTATATTAATACATTTTTCCCTTAAATTATTATATTATTTTATCAATTGCGGTGAGTAATAAAAATATTTAAAGTTCTATCTCTGAATCGAAAATGCTTCCGTGTCTGTTAGTGTTGGTGTTGGTTAGTGCTCGTGAATCAGCGACTTTTTTTGAAAGAAAAATTCGTTTAATATTTAAATGTGTTTTGTATCAGATACTGTACTCTTGATTTGTCGAAAAAAGGGGAAACGGTTCAATACATCTGTAGAACAACACAGGTTTGAGTTCGATCTTAATCTTATGTATTTTGTGCGGATAACGCGTTTCTCATGGCCTGTGTAACAGGCGGGTCGGTGAGTTATGCTACAAGTACAACTAACGTAGTCGATCTGATACAAAAAACGCGAACAAAGGTAAGACACCTGCGTGGGAGAAGGGGACAAAGTTGCTAAGACTTACAGGAGAAAACGTGAACATTCTATTTTATTATCGCAAGACCGTTCAAACATAATGTTAACATACATAAAATACTGTGCAAAAAAATCTTTATTGAACAAGGCAAGTATAAATTGTGCTATATATAAAGCCTCGAGAAAGTCAACTCTTTACTGTTACTAGTACCTATTGACGCACTTGAAACTATGATTTTATCACCCTTATTTATCTTATTACATAACGTTATTTGGCAAGCGGGAAGGCGGGTTTAGATCATGATGTTAAACGCACGCGCGAACTAGGTATATTAGGGACTTTAAGAAGCTAGTACGGCTACGGCTCAAACAACGTCTACGGAAAAACCAGCTTTCTGTTTTTCTCTTTTCTTTCGTTTGTTACCTATTCCTTTTTATTGTTTTTTTTTTACAAAAGAGTGTGAATCAACCGAACAGTGCAGACCCTGGTTGAAAAACAGAACTATAAATAACGGCCGATATCGACCAATACCTCGTCCCAGGGAAAAATAAAAGCTAAAATAAAACCAGACAGAAAAAAAAATTCGAAAAGCAAAAAGTATATGTCTAGACATCATAGTGTCAGATGCAAGGAGAAGTCAGAATTTTAAAACAGATGCTGATATGCAAAATTTGAAGTAGAATTTGAATATGTAAAAGGAAATGCAGGATAAAAGCTCAAATGCGATGATACTGATAAAAGCTGAAATGCAAAATAAAAGTTTTAAATTGCATCATTCGAAAATAAAATTTCAAAATGCGCAAATAAAGACAAATTGAAAAGCTAAAATTCGATAGCTAAGCGGAATTGAAGTATCAAAAGCTGAAGTGCAAAAATAAGAGCTAAACTGCGTAATTTAAGCTAAAATAAATGCGAAAATAGAATATAAAATTCGTGATAAAATTTAAAAGCAAAAATAAAAGCAAAAAAGAAAACATAATTCCTAAATAACAATAAGATAAATTTAAATGCTAAAATAAAAGCTAAAAAGCGAAATTAATTGCTAAATAACAATAAAATAACATTTAAAAGCAAAAATAAAAGCTAAATAGCGAAAATAATTTCTAAATAGCAATAAGATAAAATTTAAAAGCTAAAATAGAAGCAAAAAAGCGAAAATAATTGCTAAATGGCCGCAATGGTACACTCATAATATTACAGCTACACGGCCAAGGCATTTTGAATATCAAAGCTGGTTAAGACTCCAACAAAATGCACATTTAGGTAATTCAAAGCTCCCACAATCTCTTTGGGTCTCGGTATTACACTTTGTTTTGCGAATGAGTGATAATCCTTAGAACTTTCTTTTGGAGCAACAAAAGGGGTTGCAGATGAGAGCTATAAGTAGATGCCCATATAATTGTACAATATTGCAGGTAAGGAAGTAGTAAGGAATTGTAGAGCCTATATAGAGTTTTATTGAGAAAGAACTGTCTGGATTTGTTTATGACAGCTATGGATTTTGTAATTTTTGAAGAAATCGACTTAATATGTGGCTGCCAAGACAAATTCTGGTTGATAATAACCGCAAGGAACTTAGAGTTTTCAACTCTTTCAATTTTGTTGTTTTCTACAAATATAGTGCTGTTATCAAAGTTGATATTTTTTCTAGATGGATGAAAAAAGATAAACTTAGTTTTGTCAGGATGGAGAGTCAATCTGTTTACTTTAAACCAAGTGGCAACAAGAGAAAGTTCTCTGTTTAAGATGATGGTAAGTTCATTAATGTTCTTGTGGTGGAAGACAATATTTGTGTCATCAGCAAATTGAATAAAGGATAAAAACTTGGTTGAAAAAAATGTCATTATTGTAAATAAGAAAAAGAAGGGGCCAAGCACAGACCCTTGTGGAACACCACATTTGATTAATAGTGGCGACGATTTTGAGTTATTGATTTGGACAAACTGAAATCTGTCAGATCTTTGTAACCATTTCAAACAGAGGAGGTTGGACACGGTCCGCAAAGGTTTTTGGGAGTAGCTCTCAACCAATCACAAGACGCATTGGCGGACACGAAGGAGAAGCAGTTTCGATCGAACAGAGGCGACAGAGGACGAAAACCAGCTAATTTCAGTGTTTTTTTAAAAGATTTGGTGGAATAAGGACAAATAAATTTGAGGTAAGTTAACTTCTTAGTAATTCTGAGCGAAATCTAAATCTGAAGCGGTGAAATCTGATCCGGAATTTAAGTTGAGATTTGGTACACACAAAATGGCGCCATTTTCATCCACGTTTGAGTCGTTTCACATTTGTGCCGTTTTTTCAATTTGGACGAGGGATATGCTCTGCTTTAACATGTCAGAATTCGAGATAAGTTACTACCCGAACCTCCTCTGGTTTGCCGGCGAAAACATCCAAAATTTGCCCTCTACAGAACTGTTCTTGTTGTTTTCAAGTTAACGAGTTATTCGTGGAAATTGCATGTGTATTTGCCATTTATCGATTCAACATTAGATTTTAGCCCTTATTCGATCAGTTGGGCTTTAAGTGAAAACATGTGTATGGTCATAAGGATTACAAATTATTGTAGCAATGTACTGTTATTCAAGTGGACTAAAAATGTCCAGCCTTTCCAGCTATCTAGTAGCTTGAGCAACCTCTTTGTTCCGTATTTCAGTTTTCAAAGAATGAAAGATGCGGAGTACAAGATGCAAGAGAAAATTAATCAGTGAATAGATATGGTGAATTTCAGTTTTAAATGCTCTAAAATAGTGAAAAATCCCTCGTATCTAAAAAAAGCTCGCGCACTGTCACGCATGAATGCTAAAAAGTAAATAGCAGTGGATATTTACTTTTTATTGTCCAATCTGAGCGCGTGTAAAGTGCTATTTACTTGTTAGGCAAATACTTAATATAATATTAAAAATCCTATCAGACATGATCATATGTATATACTGTATGTTTATAATTTTTCACAGGCCAATCAAGGGAATCAAAGGTTTGACAAGAGAAGTCTGTGGTAGTTGCTCTAGTGGCTAACATCGAAAGCCAAGAACAAAGGCGGCTTGACTACAGTTCAAGGGAACTTCCTCCAGAACAACCAAGGGCATCTGCAACAGATGATTTGGAAGGTTTCTTTGCTACTCTGCATCTTCTTCTAGGACTAATCTTTGACCACAAAACATTCTTTGACAATTATAGGAAGATTGAGCAGGAATTTGTTAAGAGAGGAGACCCAGAATTGCCATTTTTTTACTGGACTGGGTTGAATGAAAGGTTCAATGTGGGACCCCTTGCATCATTCAATGAGCCAAGTGATGGCAAACCAGAGAGGCTGGACCAAGTCCGCATTTCCCGCAGAGCTGATTCTGGTGTATTTGTGGCAAACAGAGCTTCAATACCACAGAAAAACACTACAACAGTTCGAGCACAATTTCATGCAGAACCTGAAAGACTTCCACCACGTGTACTTCAGAATCAGGAATCGAAATAACTATCATGTTTAATTTCCTCTTATCTTGTTACAACTTTAGTTCATAATTAAGACATAGGGGATATCGATACAAGCAGTTTCTTCGTAAGTGTTCTCCATACAACTTGTGTGATAAAATTGTTTCCAAGAATGTTACTTTGCTATAAACAATTACCTAATTTCAAGACATTTTAAATGTCAATATTTTTTTAAGTCAGCTCATACAGATAATTATGAATAGAATGTCAAATTTGTACATACTGTTTGATTTTGAATTGCAAAGTTCTCTCCCAGGGTTGGCTGTCAACCCAGGTAAAGGTGCAAACTGAACAAAACCTTTAGGGGTAGGCCAAAACATATGTTATTTAAAAGGATCCATATAATGAAATTGGGTAGGGATTGTTGCCCATTATCTCTTCAAAAGCTACCTAATTTCTACCTAGGTTGCTAACAGGAATAATTCTTGTAAAAAACGAACAGAACAGGACCAGTTGGCATTTAGTGATTTAAAAAACTGAAATATTTAATTATATACCGGTAATTACTTATTTGCTGAAGAACTGAAATTGTTACACATTGATGCATTTCAAAATAGAGAAATGATTGCGTTAACGTTTTGTAGCATAATTATTTCAAATTCATTACATTATTGTCTAGTACATGGCCATCAATGGATAGTTGAATATTGTCATTTGCCAATATTGTTTATAATGCAAACCCAAATAAACTATTCCTCAAAATATAACCCATTTTTGCATTAATTTTGCTATTTTACATGGCGTGCAGCAGCAACCACAAATGGCTCCCACTCACCATCTCTAGTGACATGCAGTGTCATATACAATCCCATTCTTTGCCATGTAGTTCTGTATACAATCTTGTGTATTCTAACATTCAGTATTTTGTTCCTGTTCAAAAGAGGGTGAATATACTTTGTTAGCTCTCTTGCTATATAGCCAACAGAACACTGCCCTTGTCCATAGTCTACCTTCACTGCAATTGCCTCAGTCCTTCTCATTATCAGGCTCTGGAACTATGTGTGCACTGACAGAGTCTTCACTTTCACCCATTTTGATTTTTGCATTTCCCAAGTGCTTCTGGTGCTCTATGGTGTGTGCAGCACCTATAACTTTGAAAGGTAAAGTGTGCGTAATATTTGGAATCTCATCCTCTAATCTTTCATCATCTTCACTTGAAACATCTGACTCGGAAATATACGTTACATCACTAATATAGCTCCCAGCCTCGCTTGCTTCCTCCCAATCATCAGGTATTTCATTCTGTTTCTTCCATTTTCATAATACAATATATGTGGTTCTACCAATTGCAATTTCACAGTTGCTCCATGACACAACATTTTCTCTCTCTTGCATCAGCTGTTCCCATTAGACCCCAGTGTTGTTTCCCATCAAGCTGTACCAACACCTTCGTGAATTCAATCACGAGAACTGGAAAGCATGGCACTGTCCAACAAATTTCAGTTCCCTTTTCTAATATATGAAGCTTCAAACAGGAACTTCTTGTTAATGTTTTTTTCTTTTTCTCTGGTCTCTCTTTGATGATCTACCATTGTACATGTAAAATCAGCATCATCAGAGTCATCATCTGAAACTAAAATGAAAATGTATTGAGTCACATAGCTCTATATTTTTTAGTATAATTTGTAATTAAACTGTCACTAAAAACAATGTATTTCATCCAATTTTAAAATTACATCACTTACCAAAACTGTTAGTAACAAGAAAATAATACACCCAAAACAAATGGTCATTGTAATGCTGCAACTCAAACTAACCTTCCTGAGGTTCGTGTGTCGGTGCCTCTTTTTGCAGAGGTTCATGTGTTGGCTTTTCTCCCCAGATACTTCCTTCTGCCTGTCAACAAGATTAAGCCAAAACTTAAAAGCTGAAGAATAAAGGTTGTATGCATGGGGGCAAGTGCATGAGGCTACACATTAGATATTGTCCTATTGGCCATCGTTAAATATTAGGAATAATATTCCATTGCAACAGTGTGAACTGGCCCCTGGAACAATTCAAGTCTATTTACCTTGAATTATGTTCATGAAAAATAAAGCTAATACCGTAACAATAATCCTTTGTGAGCAAAAAATTAACACCCATTAGAATTGAAGAAAAGTTTAGAGATGAAACAAAAATTACAATCAGGACCATGCTTTTTGAATTTAAGTAACATGTACATGCTTATTGTAACAAACACCATACCTGTACACCCTCCAAGGAGTTGTTGTTCTCTTTCATACCAGTTTCTGTGTTCACATTACCAAGGCACAAATCAAGTATGTTGCCAGCTTGTCTATTTCACAGTTAAAGGATAAACATATGAATATGTTTATTTAATGTAAGATTTCAGAAAATTAATAACTGCACCCCCACCATGAAAGGAAT
>JAOEHT020137319.1:0-12198 GCA_025448195.2 Parazoanthus atlanticus
TGACAGTGGCAACGCTGTAACATTACTGTGCACACCAGTGTGGTAGTGGTGACAACTGACAGCGCTGTGACAGCTGTGACAAATGATAGCGCTGTGATAGCGATGTTCACACTGGTGTGACAGCGCTGTCAGTTGCCATCGCTGCCACACTAATATGCACATCGCTGTCACAGCGCTGTCAGTTGTCACTGCTGTCACACTAATGTGCACGTCGATATCTCGGCGCTGTAACTACCACTGCAGTCCCAGCGCTGTCACTGTCAGCACTGTAATATTACTAGCAGCACCATCGCTGTCACAACGCTATGCTCGTTTTCGCTGTCACAACGCTGTGCACATCGGTGTTTAACTGCTGTAGGATTCCTTCTGTGTAGTATACCCTAGAATGTTCTATACTCGAGCGCTTGTTCCCTTGCGAAATACTATGTGGCGTAGCCTGTGTGACGGACTCGCTAAGTCCAAGGATAAGGGAGTTAGGTTGAAAGCGTGCGGTCATCTGACATGAAAATCGCGCACGGAAAGACGTCTGGGAGAAAAAAAATACGACTTATGCCCCCTACTTTTTCTACAAGGCGTCTTTTCTTTGCGGCGTTTGTCATCGCATACTCGGGCTATGCGCGCACCACTATTTAGCACCACGTATATGAGACGGAAGGAGCATTCCGTTCCGGTGTAAGACAAGAAACAGAGATGGAAGGAGCGTTCTGTTCCAATAAAAGAATTTGGGCAAACCATAATGCCTTTCGAGTTGGGGTCGCCTCAAAAGTTGTTGGAATTGGTAATGATGTTACAATTTTTCGAAAATCTGTGTAATTCCGTGTCCTTGGCAACAAAATTTCGAATCGGATCTGTTTCTTGCAAGCTTCCTTACTCTTAATCCATTTATTTTGTAATGAAAAACGTTTATCATGACGATCAGATGTCAATATTGGACCTACGTGCAGAATGCTTGAAGAAAGCCCCGATAACTTGTACCATCAAAGGAAATCACTGGAAGATTCGAATTAGCGAAACTTAATTCATCGGGAGTAAATTAGTGAGAAAATAACTTGAAGGGAAACGAATTTAGTTGGTGTTAACGGGGGTTCAATATCGAGGGTTTGAGTTAGCGAGAATCAACTGTACTTAAAATATTCGATGTAGCCCTGTTAATATTACTACCGTTTATTTATATCCGGACCTGTAGACTTATGTTTTTGTACACAGTGAGGAAAATTGGTTATAATAGGTTTTAGGATGCCTCGAGATAAATATCTCCGTATCTGTATTCTCCGGCTCGCGGAGCACTTTTGTTTTAGTCACATAGTTGATAGAGCGAACTGGTCATGGAACTCGGCCAATTTCTTTTCTCATGTTTTTGTTCTCTGTTCTTTTTTTGTTCGTTTACCTTTACCGTGCACAAAAAAGGTATTGAGATGTATATGATAACTGATCAGACAATCAGTGGAAACATTTGGGCTCACGCATAAAACAAAACAATGTGCACAGTCACGGTTTGTTCAACATAAAACAAAGCAGCTCCTTTTGAAGTTGTTAAGCATTTTCCAGTTCAACCGGTTGGAATGACAACATGACACCATCCCAGTGGACGTTTTCTGGAGTGAACGAATACCTGACCTCTGCAGGAGTTACTCCACTTCTCCCGTTACTACTGGTTGGAACGGCGGTTCCATTCGCACAAAATGCTCATTTTCAACCGAGTTGCCAAACGCGCGCTCACGTCAACAACATGACATCGAACCAGTTGAACAATAAAACTGCAGCTCTTTCACTTAGTGGGTAAAACCGTTCCATTCAACATGGAAATTTTCCACAATTTCAAACCGGAAAATTGCGCCAACGGCCTATACTCTTGTTTTAGAAGAACCGATTTATAACGACACTGTGGCTGAAAATCGGCCAGAAATTGATCACTTGCAAAGAAAATCATTCAGGTCGAGGCTAAGCAAGGAAGGTGTTCGTGTGGACCGGCCTGTCGAGACAGGATTTGCACACTTTCATGACTATTACCACGTAACAAAAACGCAGTTATTCAAACCGAATTTAAAACTCAGAGACTCAAGAAAACTTTTACTGTTTTATTTCTCCAAAGAGTTGACTGTAACTTTTATATACAGCAATTTTAATTTAGATCCTTATTGTTATAACATGTTTTAATATCTAACACTTGCTCTCATTGGCCAACCCGATGACACGAGGCAGTCTTCAAATCAAATGTCAAAACGGGACACAAGCACTTGTCGCCCGCCAGCGCAGGTGTTTAATATCTAACACTTGCTCTCACTGGCTAACCCGATGACACGAGGCAGTCGTCAAATCAAATGTCACGAGGCAGTCGTCAAATCAAATGTCAAAACGGGACACAAGCACTTGTCGCCCGCCAGCGCAGGTGATCAATGCATCGTTGACTATATCACACATTTTTGTTGGTCGATGGCAGACTGATGGTGGTGTGATGTTTCCCGCCTCCAGAGCTAAAAGTTGGAGGACGGCGCAGGGTGCCGCCAGTTCGACCAAAAAGAACTTCACAGGTATCAGAGAAGAAGACAGTAAATATTTGATTGATCAGCTGCTCAAAAACGAACTCTGTCAGTACACTCCGAGCTTTTTGTCAAAAAAATATGAAGAGAAGTTGTCTAATTTTGAAGAACTTTATACAAAGAAGGAGCTGAACGAACTGTTTGTTGATCTGTATCCCAACGTTAGGAAGAAAATTGGAACACCAGTTGATTCAAAGCATAAACCGTACCCTTGTATAACAAATCACTTAAATACTGTCCCCTTTGGAAATAGTGAATTTTGTTCACCCTCGATTCTGCATGTTCTCCTCGATGAACTTTGAGAATCTCGGGCGACTGACAAAATTCACCGTTTCCGTCGGGGCCAGGGTATTCTGTAAGCTTTATTCCCGTAATTCAGCGAAAGCTGCAATGTTTAGACGCAGTTATGATCGTAAACATTTGACAAACATCTATAAATGTTTTCTCTTTTGTTTTCATTTTACACAGACGACTGTCTAACAAGATGCAGGTGGCCACAAGCACAAAACGGAGTTGTTTGCCAGCTACTTGTTCTAATAACTATTTAACTCTGGTTGTGTAAATGTGAAAACTCCTGTTCAATATTTACAAGTTATATTTTCTTATCCGCTATACGGAATTATCAAGGCTCCAAAGTCAGTGTTATCAAATCAGCATTTTGCATATACTCATGGTTGTAAAGCAAAAATTATTCCGATACTTCACATTTAACACAATCTTTATTACTTAACGCCATGCATATATATCAAGTGTGATAAAATATAACCACTGCCATTACTTTTGCGATCTAACAAAGAAGAGGGGGTATATGTAAATTTCATTACTTCGTTTTGATAATGAACTATTCAGGCGCTTTAAACTATCGCCGAGTATACTGATAGCTCGGCACAAACTATCCCAGTACTGAACTAATTACAAAATAAATATGGGCCTTTATGGAGGTCTTTGACTTACGTTGCTCGTGGATTTCAACAGATATCGCTCGTGCATTTGACAGCAGCTTGCTAAAGGCTTTCATGTTCAGATAAAGGTACCAATAACTTTGCTATCAAACTGTCAATCACATGCCGTCAATTAAAATAAATTAAAGCAAAACTAATTTTCTAGAATTTACATGCTTGGATGACGGAACTGAACTTTTCCGATATAAATCATTTGAGCTCGATGCTGTTCACTCATATTATCTTAACACTTATTAATGACTCTTTAAGGCGTCACTGTTATTTTAAACGCCAGCTCCGCTTGGATTGGTAAGCTTCTTGTTATGACGTCAAAAAACACCGTGGGTTGTGCAGATGAAAGCGCAGAAGAGATCGTTCGTTTTGATCTTAAAATAGTAAACAATGACAATTTTGTTCAAACCAGAGTTGCATTACCATTGCATTGTCACAAACATGATACTTAACACAAGCTGTCAATGTCTTGTAAGACATGTTAACTGTTTTGAAACCGATTCAAATCACGTGGCCATTGCCACGTCATTTCTAACCAATCATCACTTAGCAAACCTTCTCGAACAAATAGCTTCATGAACGACGAACTATGAGTCTTCTGAAAGGAATTTATTCGAGCAATTCAGAGTATCCAATTGCAATGAAGTATCATACATATTCAATTTATTTTTTGGATTCTTACTTAATCGCACTATAGAATAGAACTGAGAGCCCTCTTTAAGCCATTGCCAAATCACAAGCTCTAATATTTTAATGACCCTTTTCTTAAATAGTACTACTACTTCTTAATATTGTTGGATGTAGTTATAATGCAGACTTTACATAGTAAATGTCTTTCAATACACATGTGACTTTATGTACAGGCGACTATTGGGAATGTCCGTTTAACAATATTTACCGCAATTAGGACACTCGCAATCTACAGTTTGTATACCCCGTCTCTTCAGTCTTGATTCGTTCAGCAGAACAAATATGAGCACAACTGATAACCGTTACTCCGTTCAGTTATCTTTGGTGTAAATTGCTCCTGGGTTCTGAAATGAGCCTTCAAAGAGAAAAGGTCTCAACTTTTTTTCTTAACGTGTTTTCTTTTTTTCTGCTTTACAGACGGTATAGGGTTATACCGAACTGCTTCTATTTAGACCAAGGCAACCTCTTTCTATCATATCACTCGATTAAGCAATAATTAGAAATAAGAATGTAAATAAATTATACAAATGTGACTACTATTAGGTTGCAATCTAAATGGCTAAAAAAGATCCAGAATAAGCGGACAGGAAGTAGTGAGAGGAACAGTCAACAAAGTTGACTGACTTTATAGTCCTTTATAATTCTGAACTACACCTCTCCTATTTGATTTCCCCAGATGTCTGAAATGTATACGTATTACCTTAGAGTTTTTATACTAGACAAAATACCAGTAAAAATATTATTGCAGGTTAAATCTATTTACAGTTAGAAAGGTAGACACAAGAACCTTTGTAAGATCAATTTCAATGCTTCGGAAAATTTCTTACAAAGAAAATGAGATACTCGAATATTGTCTCAAATTCTCGCACATTTTAGTTTATGGCACAAACTGAATAAACGACATTAACACGCTTGAGAAACAAGGACTTCGTAGTTTAAGATTAAATTATCAATGCTTCAGTGGCTATTATCTAAAGAATCCCCGGCCCAAGTTCTTATCCGGGAAGTTATTTCTGAGAACGTGGGTCGTTCGCACGGATCCTCCTCCCAACAGTCACGCATCAGTGCATACATCCGGGCAGGACAGTCATCCGGGCATGTTAGTAAATGAAAATTGCGTATGCGCTCGATCGCTTCTTGGTTCGTGCAACCGATATAGGGCTGTCTACCATAGGTATAAAGCTCCCATAGCACAATCCCGTAGGACCAGACATCACTGCGGTGATTAAAACGAATAGTGTTGAGTGCTTCCGGTGACATCCATCGGACCGGCAGTAGCGAGCTCCCGTGTACCCACGAGTAATCGGCTGGGTATTTGTAACAACCGATACCCAGGTTTGAGATCTTTACGATACAATCTTGGGTAACGTAGCAGTTTCTCGTGGCAAGATCTCTGTGTACAAAATGATTCTCCGCTAGGAAATCCATCCCCGAAGCTATCTGCATAGCAAAGTCTAACAAGTTTATGTCATCAATTCCTCCAGTGGAACGTCTTTCATAAGCCTTTGGCGCACCCAACGTGAGGCAACGATGAAGATCCATGTCGGTGTAATATTCAAACACCATAAACAGAGGATCATCTCCCGCCGACACACCCACAAGACACAGTAAATTTATGTCCTGAAGTTTTGCCACAATGTTGAGCTCAGATTTGAAGTTTTCTTTCGCTGTGACTGGAGCGTCGTGCTTGAGCTTTTTGATCGCAATTCGTACATCGGACATTTCTTTGTCATTGATCATTAGGGCACCTTTGCAGATTCTCGCGAAGCCTCCTTCACCGAGAACCTCTAAGAACTTGACCTTCCCTTGGCTTACTTCCTGAATCTGAGTGAAAGAAGATTATAGAACTTTTAGCAAAAACATTTTACAGTATCTGTACTCCTCAAACTCGTGCTAGCTAAGTCACCTCACAACATGATCAATGCGCTTTTGCAATTTAAAGTATCAAAGAAGAGTTTTCATTTTGAATATTGACGGTATTATCCTGATGATTTAATAAACTACATTCCCGGTGTACATGTGATAGTATTCATGAACTGTCGATCTCAAAATTGAGAAATCTCGTAATTCTCTGTATTTTAACTCTAAAAGTGTAATTCAATACTTTTGCAGCAACTAGTTACTAAACTGCCAGCACTCTCTTCCTCTTCAAAAAGATCGAACGCGAAATATTATAAATGTGAAAAAAGAAACCGGCTGTTCACAATACACTAGTTTCTGATCAAACTAACATGTCTCCCAGTTTCCCAGTTTCGAAGGTCTCGAGTAATTTTAAGATCTGCTGCAGTTTTTCGAAAAACAAAAAATTCAAAGAATCCAAGACGGCAGCCGAGATGGCGGACATGTTGTACAATGACTTTTTCTATAGAAACAGATCTTAATTAGGCTTTGATTGTTGTCATGGGAAGTAATTAGCTAGGCCAATGCTGCTTGCATGCCAAATGGCCAGCTTTTATGTGTAACCGTTTGGAAAATCTTAGGGGGGTGGGGGGTCAAGTTGATCCCACTTGTCCCTCTGCGTAATGATTTGGGGGTTGTCCATTCGAAGGTTAATAGATCCTTTCAGGTTTACGTCGCCATCTTGGTTGGGGGATAGTTACGACTTTCAACCCTGCTTTTATATATCGGATTTTAACTAAAGCATTACAACAAGAAGAATAGATTAAGGGCACAACGTCCGTAACCAAGACTTTAAAAATGTATAATTCATAAAATGTAAATTTGGGTTTAGTTTAGACGCAAGGATTTGTATGTGGTTCAAAATTTTGATTACGGACGTTAAAGATTTAACCTCTTCTTCTTGTTTTGTAAGGATATAATCTTCGCCTAAACACCTCTAAAAAGACATGTTTTAATCAAAATCTAATGTGTAACAACGCAGTTACGAGGGTTGAAAGTTGAACGCTTCCCCATACATTTGTTGAAATTTTAGCAATAACTGTTCCCCAATCAGGGTGGCGACAGAAATCGTGAAAGGGTCTATTGTTAGATGAACAACGCAATATACCTCGTTCAATATACAGGATTTGATATCCGCCATACTCTTTGTTATTTCCATGCTTGGGTGTTGCAAAGTACTCTGAGTACTTTTAGAGATGGACCCGGTTGAGGAGCGCTTGCTAGGGAGCCCCCACCGCACATGCTGGACCTTCAGATACACCACGATGGACACAAATGCGATAATGAGAACCGCCATTATGGCTGCTATGACGTAGATAGTCCGGCTTGCTCGCGGAGTGGTGGTCCCCACTGCTTTGCTTTCAGTTGCTGCAAGAAAATCGGTTTTATCGATGTGGTTAGCAAGGTGATTAGAGACTGTAAAGCTATGCTTTTTTTCCTGGAAAAGGCAGGTGGATTGTTATAACCGAGGTTGAATGAACTATCACTGCTTGAGCACAATTGTTTTATGCTTGACAGAGCACAATTGTTTGTTTTCTTTACATTAAGTATAGTTTCTTGGTTATCGTTCACCGTTTTTATTCCTTGTAGATTATAATAATTGTAAAGTTCTAGAACAAAAAACAAAATCACGCGCAGATTAAAGGAGCAGTGCCAAAGACTTTGTCTTAACGTAGCGCCTTTTTAAAAAATTTTAACTTCATCATTCGGATATCAAGCGAGAAAGATGAACGGATATAAGAAACACATGCACACCTTGTGAGCCACATTTAGGCACACTGCATAACTCTGGTTTATTGGGAGCAATAAAGCACCAAGGAGCATCCTTCGTGCCTTTAAGGTTGCGGCAGTAATTATGAGTGGTTTCATTTGGGAGAAGAGCAGTCCATGTAAGACACGGGGATCCAGACACGGATGTATTGTGACGTCCTCTATAGGTGGATCCATTGTTATTGTAACATTTATGGTCTACAAATAAGATAAGATAGTTAGCACGCCTATGTACCTATCATAACCAACAAGATGCTTATGACAGTTACAGCAAAAGGCTGAGACAGAGACTAAGACAGACAAAAACGAAGTCAAAGACAAAGACAATGATAATGACAGTGCGATGACAAAGAAAGTGCAATGACCATGTCAGTGACAATGGCAAATGTTCTTATGCTGGGAATAGTCGTGTTCACGGTATTCTTATTGTCTTAACACTAAAATGGTATTGAGAAAAAGCATTTGTTGAAAAACAACCAATTCAGGGTTAACCAAAAGATGCGTCCAATCATTCTTTGCAATTAAACAGGAAAATACTTGGAAATTTTCATCCAAATTCAAAAACAATGGAAATGTTTAAAGCCCTTGTGGTATAAATGGTAACACGGATGAAAAATAGAAATCAGGAACTGGGATGGTGTGGAACTAGAAAACCATTACGGAGAGAAAGCAAAGAAATCATGGAATGCGCTTTGAATTGGGACCAGCGCTCATTATGGTGTCGAATTTGGAATCTAACTTAGAATGAAATCTGAAATCCATTCTGGTTTGGAATCTGAAAAGCAATATAATGTTAAAAGGGAATTCTGGCATTCTTAATCATGAGAATCACAACATATCTAACGATATGTTCGTTAGACGGCTGCAATTGGAACGTTAAGCGGATTGTATCACACGGGGCAAGTTTGCTTACTTATTTTATACAACACTTTTGGATTGTGATAAGGTTCACGCAGAATGGTATATAAACCTACCTTTACTGTCATCGTTAGGCGAACTTTGTGTCGATTGCACTGTTAGAAGAACGAAATTGTAACAGTTCAATGAACAACGTCAAATTTAACCACACCTTAAAAAATTATTTTAATCTATTGCAAAACATTTACATCCATCATTGCCATTGCCATCACCATCACCACGACCACCACACTCACCACGATCACCCATCATCATCATCATTCAACTGATCGCCTCAGTTGAATTCGAGTTTGTGAACTTCATAACTTAGGACCCTGGTACATATATATATATTTAATTATATCATTGGCTGTATTCTGTTACCCACCTTGTATTCCAAGAGGTGTACAGTACGAACTATCAGAGGTACCCGGATGCGGCAGCTCCTTGCAGACAGGAAGCAGTGAATTACTTGTTAGGTAGAGTTGGGCAATCTGCAACTCTGTCAGGCATACATCATCATACAGTACCCTACAGTCCTCTCGGCACAGTCGATGCTTATGAAGGCCGGTCTTTTCTTCACAAGCGGGAAAGTAGTAATAGCACATGGCCGGAATGCCGTGCTCCAAGCAATTAGCACTCATGCTGCCAAACGATCGAATGTGTTGTATAGCTTCTGTTACCTTGTACTCTTCGTTGTCTTGGTGCTCGGGATTCGAGACGAAGATGCTCTTTCCACTGAGGTGTTCTGCGCAAGCTTTACCCCGATAAGGTTCACAGTAGCCTCTTAAATTGGGTCTAGAAAATACATGAACGAACAAGACAATTGTTAATAAGTGTTTGTATGAGCTCTAATATGAGCTTGAGATGGAAGGCGAAAGACAAACTGGATATGGCGGTGGTTCCCAAGCAGTGTAAACGCAAATTTGGAGGGTGATTCTATGTATCGTTTGTGGGTACCAACGTCGAATAAAGGGTAAAGCAAATACATCGAAAACCTAGGTATAATTCCATAGAAACCATTGTTTGTCCGATACAGTAACTTAACAAGTAAGGACCGTTCTTATGGGTCAAATGAGTCAACAATACGTGTGTGCGAGGTTAGCGCAGTCGGTAAGATCTCTGACTGCCAACCAGGAGGTTCCGGGTTCAATCCCCGGCCTGGTCGAGGGTTGAACTTTGGACGACCTTCTTTCGCGCACCGTCCGTGGACAGAGACGTTAAGCCGTTGGTCTAGTATCTCGACGTTCTATCAGGGGACTTAAAAGAACCCACGCACTCCTCGCAAAGAGCAGGGTAACCCGGGTGTTGTGGCCTGCAAAAAATACTGTAATAACAGCCATTGGCGCCGGAAATATGGTTGTAAAGCGATTTGAGACATTACGTATAAAAGCGCTATATAAGCACCGCAATATATTTTTTATTTAACAATAACAACAACAATATAATAAATTATATATTATTTTCACCATCGGGTGCCCATCAAGGCATTTTATTTGAAGTTAATATGCAATTGATCAGAGAAAGGGAAAAGGAAGAAAACTACACACTATTGAGATATAAATACATGCAAATATAACAAAAATAAAAACAGCAAGTATAATGGCTCATACGCTCATCGCATGACGAGTAAATGTGTCCATGAAGGGTCAGCTTCAAGGTTGGGGATACGCTTTTGTTTTCAGGAGGTTAAGGGATAGTTTTTGTACAAATAATTTATAACATAACTTATGACTCACTGACGCATTAGGGATAGTGCTATTGATTAAGGTTTTCTTTCGTCAGATAGATAGATCGATAGATAGATAGACAGACAGACAGACAGACAGACAGACAGATAGATAGATAGATAGATAGATAGATAGATAGATAGATAGATAGATAGATGGTTCTAATACGTTGCGAGGACACTAAAAACAAAAACTAACCAATTAGCACGATGGCAAAAGAAGAACAGAAAGGATATTGACCACGTGTGCCCAGCTATAACAGTTATCAAAACTGCATCTATGACTATGACAGGTGTGGAAGCCTTTCGCTTACAGAAGGTGTACTACTTACTTGACCGTGGGTGAAGTCCAGTTGCCTTGGGTTGGATGGTTGTTTCGTGATACTGTGGAGGAAATGACAAAGTTCACGTTAACTCTTGTGCCGCGAGACAAGACTCGAAAAAAAAACCCCAAGAAAGTCTTAATTGTCAAAAAACCATAAAATGATTATTCATTTTGCTTGTCTAGAAGAATAGAAATGATTAGATGTACAGCGTTATAAATTGTGAACCAGTTGTCGAAAACTCGTATAATGACCATTCATTTTGTTTGTCTTGAAGAGTAGAAATGATTGGTTTTATTCGTTAACAGCTAACAAAAAAATATCACATGAGCATTCATGTTATTCATGTCCCTCGTATTGGAAGAATAGAAGTGTTTGGTATTAATTGTTTTTCAAAGATCAAAATTTGAACACCTCATAAAATTGAAAATGTAGTAAGACGATAATTAATTAGGCGCTTTACCAAACTGGCAATATGTATAAATGTCTTAAAAAACCTCTGGCACAATCTATGTATCTTTTCGTTGATCCCCTGAATTTGCTCAGATTTTTCGTAAACTGCCAACTTTTTAAAACAATATACTTTTTCAAACATTTGAACATCTTTAGTCAGGACTTCCATTTGAGGAGACTACCAAGACCAAGTCACAAAATTGATATAACATTATTTCATAAAAAGAATGATCATATTGCGGTTTTAATTAATATCCGGTTGACATAAAAGAGACTTTATGAATTTTAGTTAGAATATATTTTATAGAATATCCCTGGAAGAAGTAAAGAATGCAGAAAGGAAAATTGAATGCCCATTTCTGTATAGAACGGTTTAATTCCTATAAAATTACATGTCACTGTAATAAAGTTGTAGACAGTCAAAATTATACTAACCAGTTGGTGGCTTGGGGATATTGCTTGTTCGGCCTGTTACTGTTGCAATAACGAGAGTCGTGTTAGAAGCAAGCGACAATTGCAATTCAACCATTCGATTCAACAAAATAACGTGTCAGTCAATAATTACAAGTCGAAGGGGTACACTAAACACACGAAAGAACATAAGTTACAAAAGGAATATTGCAAATAACTTATTAACTGTATACAATATAATAATTTTAATGCAGGAAAAGTATAAGTAAGTTATAAAATGATATATTGCAAATAACGTATTGCATAGAGAACCAAAATATGATAAACACTTGTAACGGCAAAATAAAATAAAATAAAATTAATAATAATAATAATAATAATAATAATAATAATAATAATAATAATAATAAAGACGTTATTAGAGCATTTCCACTATAATTAGTGGCTCTTCATCTTTAAACCTAAGCTAAAAATTACAATATAGACGATATAGTTAAAAGGGCTAGCATTACAAAAATTTACAAGTCGGCAAT
>JAOEHT020137399.1:0-20338 GCA_025448195.2 Parazoanthus atlanticus
TAAACCTTAATATATAAGTCCACGGGGGATTGTATTCTGGGTGGGATTAAGCAACCTTTCTCTAAACGGTACCAGTAACGATAGTGGATGGTGTATTAGAAGACTAAACCTTAATATATAAGTCCACGGGGGATTGTATTCTGGGTGGGATTAAGCAACCTTTCTCTAAACGGTACCAGTAGCGATAGTGGATGGTGTATTAGTAGACTAAACCTTAATATATAAGTCCACGGGGGATTGCATTCTGGGTGGGATTAAGCAACCTTTCTCTAAACGTTACCAGTAACGATAGTGGATGGTGTGTTACAAGACTAAACCTTAATATATAAGTCCACGGGGGATTGTATTCTGGGTGGGATTAAGCAACCTTTCTCTAAACGTTACCAGTAATGATAGTGGATGTTGTATTAGAAGACAAAACCTTAATATATAATTCCACGGGGGATTGTATTCTGGGTGGGATTAAGCAACGTTCCTGTAAAAGTTACGAGTAACGATAGTGGATGGTGTATTAGAAGACTAAACCTTAATATATATGTCAGCGGGGCATTGTATTCTGGCAGGGATTAAGCAACCTATCTCAGCGATAGTCGTATTCTTGAATAAAACAAAGGAAAAATGTATAAAACGAGTAAAAATGTTATTATAGTTAACTTGTAGTTCACTCACAGGAGCAAATAAACAACTGATGGTTTCACAAGTCGAATTCAGCCGCTGTATTTGAGCATAGATCCTAAATTATCATTAGCCTGCGAGCCGGCTCATTTGCGCGAGAATTGGGGAAAATAGAGAAAAAAGGAGGGTGGAAGAGGGAAACAAAATTCGAAAATCTGTACTATTGGTAATGATTTAAAACAACCATTGATTTCATAGGTTGGCAACTGACAAGAGATCAATTTGAAGAAGCAGCACTAGAATCTGGAGTCCTTGAAGTGGAAGATGACTATCTTGAACAAGAATTCAGAACAAGGTGCCAGTCAATCAAACCTGAACCAGAGGAAGTTGAAGCAAAAGACTGTGCGAATGCCTGTCTGTACCTTAAAGATAAATTTCATCCTAATTGAGCTTAAACTAATGTCACTAGGAATTACTTAAGTTTCGTAGTGTCCATATCCAATGCAGTGAAGTGGTTCTGAAGGGTGTATCAACTTTTGGAAACAGATCTAAGTGTTAAATTAAGGTTTTGACATGTAAATGCAGCGAAGCACTGTTGATGCCAACCTGATTGTTTCAAAATTAGAGTTTACACATAAACAGTGGTGATTAGAATATGTTCTTGTTTTGTTATTTACTTATTAGCAGAAACATACACACACACACACACACACACACACACACACACACACACTTCTTTATCTTCTCTCAAATAAAACAATCCTTTCTTCCATTAAAAATCAAATTCCCATATTAACTTGTTTTTAAGTAAAATAATACTGCTGAATCAGTGATTTTTGAGACATAGTGAGGAAATCATTGATGGTAGCTGCAACAAGTCTAGCTCTTTATTTCATTCTAGACCTCTCATTATTAAAAGTTAATGTTGAAGATGTAGAATATTGATAAAGTTCAAACTTCTGTGCTAGCTACATTAGTCACATTTATTGATCATTTCTGGAACAAACTTTTCCAAAAACTACTGAAGTCAACATGTTAACAACAAACAGTCAGGGACATAAAGCCAGTTACACAATGATACAAGTTTTAAGGATATGACTCAGCCAGTTTCACAAAGCTTTATAGTTTTTGAAAATAAAACAATTATTGTTAAAGCCTTATGAAACTTGATTATTTTATTTTTGTTTACATGAATTTTAGAGCAAGCATTATCTTCCCAATAATTGATATGTCCCTGCATATATTAATAGAAAATCTTTTAATTTTTTTTAGTGTATATTTTCAGACACCTTTGCTGATATTGAACAATTCTGTCGTAAAAAATGCACAAACAAGCCATTTTCTTATCAATCTAAAAATAAAATTTAAGGCACTGACGTGCTTGATGAATTTTGGATATATTTATAACTACATTGAGCTACAAGATACAGTTCACTTCTTATGGGTTGGGGGGGGGGGCTCAAAAAAAAGGTGAAAGGTAGGGGGCATACCAAATTTTTGGTACAGTGCCAAAACTTATCCCCCCCACCCATAAAAAATGAAGTGTTCCCTAGGTCTTTGCTGTTAAATACTTTGTTCAGTTCTTAAGCAGTGGTAGTAATGAACCTTAAGTGTTACGAACAAGAACCAAAACAAACATACGATAAGCAAAAATAAACTATGAAGGTTTTGTCGCATAATATAAAAAACTTTTGTTAAAACTCCATCTTCTAAAAATGTCAACGAATTTTAAAATTTCCATGGATACTGTCAAAACAGTGTTCTTTTTATATGAAAAAACTGACCGGAAATTGATGTTAGTCGACATTCAAGGTGCCGGAACAAAGCTCTTTGATCCCGAAATTGCTTCCGCCAAACTAATTTCAGACAGAACTGAGGAATACCTTTACTGCAATGGAAATTTATCTTCCATGGCCATTAAACACTTTGTTGAAAAGCACACATGCAACAGCTATTGTGGGGCCATTGGACTCTCGGCGTTGAAGTAGTCTGCCGAGTACTGTGTCTGTAACTTTTCACACACTGTAAAGAACGAATTTTGCCAAGTTTTGTAAATGCACTAGTTTTATGAGACATTGGGCCTTCAAACATATTTCGTCTTCACTCGACGAGATCGCACCATCATTGTTGACGTACTTGAAGAAGGCTCCCTCTACGAAGTCTTCAATTGTAACATAATCACCAGTGTCTTCAACTTTCCCCATCACGACATTGTTGTATGACAAGGTTTTGCCATATTCCTTTGCACAAGTGTTCTTTGCTCGCGCTTCCAACTGCGTGGCAAGGTTCTTAGCCAGAACATGGGTTTGCACAATTTTTTTTTGTGTGCTCCTCTTCTGTCTGGTTGGTTGTGTTGATCAGCTCCAAGGCGTTGGTCAAATATTTCTTCACGACCCACGTCCCACCTTTGAATCGTTCAGAGTTACTGGTGGCTTTGTAGGCTCTTCTAAAACCCCCTTCTCCAAACTGGCTTTTTTCAATCATAAATTCAGCCTTCTGTGGGACGACCGACCATGACAGCTCCACATCAAAATCGTATACGTCAACCACTGTTAAAACTGACTTTTTCAGTTCCCCAAGACCAAGCATAGCTGATATGGATAGACTCTTCGGGAACACTGTTGCAGCAGGGTCTTTGGCAATGTTTTTGCTCCAGGCGAAGGCTCTTCGGAACTTTGACGGGTGTCAAAGGCGCAGACTTAGTGGGTCGTTTCGTTGATTTACTTTTGATCGGCATGTCCTCCTCTGAAGAGGAAGACTTGATGTCTTCATGCTGGTGCATCAGTCTCATGTGTATCAATTTGAGGTCAGGAATCTGAGCGAGTTGTAAACAGGACGGACCCCGATCTCCAGCAAGGATGTCGATTTGCATCCCTTTCTGCACTAATCCTTTAGCCTTGAAGTGTTCCAGGCAAGCCGCTTTGATATTTTTGACTGTCAAGTCACTTTTCTTGAATGGCACAAACTCTTTCGGGCCGATACGTTGGAATTTCTGCACCTTTCCTTCTACCGAGTGGCTCAACAGTTCATCCGGCTTTGCTTGTTCTTGTTTGGCAGCTTTATCTGAATGGTGTCCTCTTGCCTTGTTTCGATTATTAATTTCTCTTTTTGTCTTCATCTTCGCTTCATACTCACTTCACATTTTTTTTGCGAAACCACAGTGTTCGTAACAAGCCAATGTGCAATGAATATGAATGGTTTCGAATGAAGGATTTCCGGTAGATGCCCGCAAGGCATGATGGTTGGCAGCTCTGGGCTGCTGGTTGAAATTTTGTCATTTCAATTTTAAAAACAGTTTTAAAAACAAAAGAATTTAAAAATTATCTAAAAAAAAGAAACATAAGACGGTAATAAAAGAAAAAAAATTAAATGAGAAACAAAACAAAATGAGAAAACAAAAAGTGGAAGAAAAAGACAAAATTAATTAAAAAATACATAAAAATAAATAAATAAAAATAAGAAAAAATAAAAAAGTGAAAGCAATCCATATATAATTTTGTTTTGTTTTGAAAAACTAATAGTAAAAAGAACAAAGAGAACGTGCAAAATGCAATTCAGCAGTTTGGCAGTTCTGGGCCACCATACAGTTGTTTGTTGGAAGAAATATGTTTGAGTGGCGTAACTTCGTTGTGGCAATTGAAAGATATTTGTTGGCCAATCTTCATTGGTTCTAGTGAGACTACGCTAAGATCTCACTGAACAACATATTTCTTACTCGTTTTAAGCATGTGAAACTATAAGTCCAGCGACTATGACCACAATTTTTCATCGCTAGATTATAATAATGTACCGCCGTTTTAAGATTTTAAATATTAGGCCTTCAGAGGGAACAAATACTCAATATAGTTACAATGTTTGTGATTTTGAAACACCCCTCTCTCGAGGAAAAACTGACTGCATCAAGATAAAGATTTGTCAATCCAGAGGCCCTACTAATCAACAGGTTTCGTAGTCCCTATTATAAATCACATACCTAATAGCTACAAATATAGTTCCATCAGTTTCACACAACAAAATTAGCAATTTATTTGTGTATTCCATTTTTTTAACCTTTTGTGCCAATAATGAAATTTTCTGTCAACAACAATTCTTACTCTTCTTGGAGAATCAGTAATTTCCTTTAATAGATTACAACCAAACAAATTATTTTGTTAAAGTAAAGTAAGGAGATGCTAGAAACGGGTCTGATCGGAGATGAAAGGAGTTAAAAAACGTAGAGTTGTGTTTTCTTAAACACGATAGTTTCTCTTAACAGGAAAGACATCGTGAAAGCTCTGACAAAGCAAAAAAGAAAAGTAGAGGAGGTAGTCTCTCCAAAAGAACAATCCTTCCAAATTATAAACCTCGTACTCCTTTTCCTCTTTATTCAAATTATCGCCAGACACGGCCAAGGTGATAAGAAATGGCGCAACGTTATATACATAACCACGATTGTGAGTTCCAGCAGTTCACTGCAAAGTCTGGAAAAAACTTTGCTGTACTCAAGAAGGGTGGAGATATTAAGATAAATTTTGATAAGTACAAGACTCGACGCTCGTATAGTGCTGACGTGACTGTCTTTATACTGATAATTGTTCAAACTTTAAAAAGCTTCAATTTTATACTTGATTCAATTCAAAATGGTAAATTGTTTTATTTTATCTTTTTTCTCGATCCTTTGTTTCAGATTCTGACAATGAGCTCCCCCTTCCTTTCCATATCGGAGAAGGAAGTACTAGTTGAGACGGAAGATGGCAATCCAGGGATCGTCAGTTCAGATGGACTTTGTGGAGTGGTCGGGTAGTGTGAAGTATGCAGGTGATGGTGGGAAAAGAGCAGAATTTGAATACCAGTGCAAATCATACAAAGATACGTCTTTTGAATCGCCATTGAATTACAGCACATTTTTGTTTGGATGGTGTCATCACAATCCAGTTCCAGAAGAGATTAGAGCTTCAGTGAATGCTGCTGAAGAACTAGCACCTACTGAGTTATGCCCATTCTGTGGTAAGCAGGGAATTGTGGTAAATGGCCAAAGTTCTGAAAAAACACCGTTCACCAAGTTCAACCGCATCAATGTAAAATGTAATTTCTTAAAAAAGAATGTATTGTATGGCACTCACACAACCGAACTGCAAGAGTATGACAAAGACAACACATTTTGGGGTAATGTATATAAGTTGTCAAACAGTCCCAAATTAATTCCGGACAGCATTCATATACAGTAACTGTGAACAGTTCCAATCTTACTTGCAGTTAAGCCGTTGTATTGTATTTAATTTGTTGCACTAGAGGCATAACTATATTTTATTAATTAAATAGTCCTTAGAAGTTCTAGCTCTGATTTTTCTTTGCTTTTCACTGTGCTCCTGAGGACTAATGGCCCAAAGTGGGAAAAATGGGTTCAGCATTAATATTAACTACATGCGCCAGAAATTATCACTAAGGCCAGATAAAAAAAAATACTTGTTTAGCGTCCCCGCCCGACCTGAGAAATGCCCCCGACCTCCATTTTTTTTTATTTCTTATTTTTGTAAAACATAATTTTTCAGGAGCAGATAAGTGTGTTTTCGAGTATACAAGCGCCCGCGATCGTCCGTTCTCGTTCCCATATCCCTCAAAATATGCGTGGCACTTCTGCGCATTGACGCCATTGCCACGAGGTGATCATGGAAGGAGGTTGAAGGTTGTTATGGTTGAAGGTTTTCCTTTGTTTGCCACAATGGCCTTTGTAATTTGTTGTGTGACCAAAGAAGGCAGCAGCACTCCTATAAAAGACTGGTTTGGCTGTAGAGTTGATTCAGATGTGTCGTTGTCAACACTTTACCACGAGTTTTGCAACGGAAAGTTCGATGACCAGCCACTCGAAGACGAGCAACGACGTGCATTTGCTACTGTGAAAGTTGGATCAAGCAAGTCCAGCACGAACGATTTCATAAGAGTATCTTCGAATTCATCAATAACAGATGTCACAAAAACCCTTGGATCATTCGTGATGTTTGTGCTTCCTGCTGAAATCGAAGAACGCCGCCATGGAGAGAACTCCGAAAGTGCGAATATGTCAAGACCAAATTTGTTCAACGTATTGATGCAAAATGCTCGTGACAGCTCAACGTCATTACCACCTCTGTTCCCCGAGGGGCGCCATCCACAGAAAGCGAAGCTTCTAAATGCAATCATCAAATGGTTGGAGAGCATTGGTGTTGGCTGGCCTCCTGACACGGTAACATCTCTTGGATTGGTATTTGTTAATACGCTGGCTGATGCCATGTGGTACATCGACCAAAATCATGACACCCTGGTGAAACGAGGTCACCGTGTACCTGATATTCTGTGCCAGTTCTCTGGGTTTCGCCATCCAGAACAACAGAAGAAGAGGAAGATCGATTCATCCTTCCTGAAGCAAGACGAGTTGAAAGAACATGGTTCTGCATTGTACAATCTGGCTCTTGCGTCCTACCTCCAAAAGGGCCCATGGACAAATATACGCACTGCAATCCTTTCACTGGCTGATAGCCTGGTGAAGTATGGGAACTATCTTGCAAGCCAGAACAAACGTGTAAGTGTTCACTTCACTTTGTTTTCCCTTTTCAGACATTTGATTACAAAACATTTTATACATACTGGGGCTCATATTCACTCAAAGCGCCTTTCGTCATATCTTATAGAGACTTTGTTTAGAGTTTTAGGTGATGGGGCTTATACACAGGGGGGAGCTTATACACCTGGTTCTTAGTTTTATTACCTTCTCTGCTTGTAACTTAATGAATTCAGATTTACTGCAACAAGTAGACTGATAAACTATCAATAGTTATGGTCTTGCAGTGATTGCAGAATACCCCTCCCCCCTCAATTAAAGACACTATTGTTATTGAAACTACTGTGCATATATTTCTACAGAACGGGAGATGCATGGTATTAATTATCTATTAATGGGGAGGGGTATATCCTGCAATCTAACCATGTATTTTGTTCCTTGTATTAAAATTTGTACCTTGTAATTTATAATTGCCTGTTATAATACACTATTTATTTATTTATTTATTTATTTATTTATTTATTTATTTATATGATTTTCTTAGAGCCCCTGCCCCTCCCACCCCTCCCCCTCTGGAATTTCCAATTCCCTCTCTATTGTATACATCATACAGTGAAATAAATTGAATATTTCACTAGTTGCTGAAAAACACTGCATTAACTTGCAGGTCAAAGAAAACCAGGCCAAACTGAGCTTGGATTCTACTGAGGACAGTTTCAGAGTGCTTTGTGCAACACAAAACTTTGATCAAACGGTGAAGAATACCTATGCATCAGTTCATGAGGCTCTGTTGCAAGCAAATGAAGATGAACCGGTCTTTCTGAATGATTTTTTACCTGACGATCGTCGACGGAGATATGACTTCGTCAAGAACATTGCAACACCTTGCAATTCCGTACTGTTTACTCGCACTGGTAGTGGACCGCAACACTTGCACTTTTTGTGGAGAGTTTGTGACTTGAAAACTGACATAGATTTGATCAGTGAGGCACACAATATTGTGAAGGGACTTGAAAATACTTTTCCTGTATACCACTCAAGGGCAATGAGACAAGATTTTGTCACAAGTTTTGGAAGGGCTACTGGTTGCAAGTCTGCTTTCCTTCGTGCAGCTTACCGTAGATTGACTGGTGACAGCAGTGCAGCTTCTACAGCAACTGAGGCAGAAGTAGATCAGAGAGTGTACAGAATCCTGGATGATGAAGATCCAGATCTCATCGGAGATCTACGTACAAATAATCCTGGTCGCCCTGAGCAATACAAAGAATTCTTGGAGCAGTGTCAGAAATACATTAATGCTTCAGTGGAGACAGCAGTTGATGATAGAAGACATGATGTTGTGGATGGTGGTGATGAAGTGGTGACTCATCTAGCAACAGCTTTGAGTGCGATAGATCTTCACAGGCAAGTTTCAAGTCAATGTCCAGAAGGCACAGCCATACCAAGTGTTCAATGGCTGCGAAATCAGTTTTGGCCACGCCGACCTACAGCTAAATCGGCAAGCCGCTATACCGGTCGTCTTAGAATCAAGTTTATGGTGCAGGCAAGACAGCTGAGAGCAAATCATATTGATGCCCACTATGCATCTGCATTGTTTAGGTATGAGAAGGAGTTCGCTGACAAATTTCGTGAACATCTAGCATTTGCTTCTTTAGATGACAAACATACCATCAAGGTAGGAGAACCACAGTTTCCTGTAGCAGCCGTTGAACGAGGAAAGGAGGTGCTGGTTTCCAAAGACAAGAAACTGGTGGTGTCTGACCATGACTTCACTAGGCTTAGTTTGACACCTAGTGTAGCAATGATCATTGATGTTCCCGAAAGCATTGAAGGCTCATTCTATCGAGGAAGGGTTTTCGTTCTCTTGAAAGAGAATGCATTCAATCCATCATCTCCTCGTAGACACATGGCGGAGCTGAAGGGAATTCTTCAAGAATTGGGACCTGTGAAACCAGTTCTTTTGCTCTACACAGATGGTGGACCAGACCATCGGCTGACATACATATCAGTTCAACTAACATTGATGTCCATTTGGCTGAACCTGGACTTAGACTTCCTGTGCGCCATCCGTACTCCTCCCAAACACAGTTGGAAGAATCCCGTGGAAAGGATTATGAGTATCATCAATTTGGCTTTGCAAGGTGTGGGTGTTATGAGAGAAGAAGTTGCTCATGAGAGTGAGCTGAAGCGCTGTGGTTCCTTGAAGAGTATTCGTGATATGGCTAAGAAGATTCCAGAGTTGAAGGAAGAAGTACTTCGCTCCGTTGAACCTACAGTTGAGCTGCTGTCAACACTCATCCAGAGGTTGAAATTGAAGGAACACAACTTTGAATCCCATGATGCAGCATCTGAAGAAGACATTGATGTACTCTGGGAAGAAGTGTTAAAGGTAGGTCCATGTCTTGTCTTGATATACTGTAGTGTTATGTGTCTGTGTGAGCCCCTTGCAAAATGAAAGTGATATTGTGAATATGGCTATCAGACACATCAGATTAGTATTGACATACATTTAATTAAAATAACTTACCTTTCTCTCAAGAACCTGGGTGTACATGTTTGAATTTGCAGCAGATTTTGCCCTACAAGTGTTTATGATTTCTCTTTTATAGATTGATGACTCACTGACACCAGATGACCGAACCAAGGAGCATATCAAACACAAGGAGAAACTAAAGAGATTCCTTGACACACATTGCAAGATCAGGCATTACATGTTCAGCATCTTGAAGTGCAATAGTCCAGAGTGTGATATCTGCAATGCCCCAAGGCTTCCTCATGATATATTCGAACAGATGCACCACTTGCCCGACCCAGTCCCATCTGGAGAAAGATTTATGTCATTCACAGAGCTATATGGCAAGGTACTCCTTATTTTTTCTCCTATTTTAAGTAGTCTCAAAACTGTACTTACCAGTCTAGACGGTCTGAATGAATAGCCCATTAATGTCAAGCGTAGATGTATAATTTTAGATTTTGAAATTGACCTGAGCTGGTCACTATATATCATATTTTTTTCAGGTTGACACTACTGAAGAGCATCGTCCCTCCCTGAAAGGTAGAGATCTGCCGAAAGGGCATAGTTGCCCATTCAATCCTAGTGCTCACACAGCAAAGAATGTTGGATCAGTTATACAGTGTGAGGAGTGTGGAAAGTGGAGGTGCCTCCACGCTGCAAGGAAACTGACCAGGAAGACAAGGGATGAATTAGAAGCTCATCTTGACACAATTCTCTACAGCTGCGGGAGCGTGTTGGGGAATGTGGAAGCTGCTGAAAAGGGATCAGATCTGATGAATGTTTATGTGCGGACAAATCTGGACTGCCAGTCACAGATAGAACTCACTTATTACTCCGCTGGTTTTGAAGATATTTGCATCCACTGTGGCACGGTTGACAAACTAGTCAAAGCTGATGACTTGTATCCCTACTGTGAGAACTGCAGTTCCAAGGCAACAGTTAGGAGGCGTGGCAGAAAGTTCACTCCCAGAAGCTGAACTGTACTGTATTTTACTTGGTGGAGATTAAGTTGTATGCATGAGAGAACCAGACTTTTCAAATAATTTTTTTCTTATTGTTGTTGTTGGTTTCATAGTGAACAATGGAAATCGTTGTTTCATAATCACTCAGTTGTAGGTGCAAACTGGTGCCCCACTGTATATTAAAGACAAAATAAGCCTCATTGCAAAAAAAAAAAAAAAAAACCGCCCTCCCTACCTGGAAAAATTGTGATGGATGGACGCTAAACAATTTTTTTTTACCTGGCCTTATTACGCATGGCACTTCAGGAAAACAGCGACCCGTACTTAGCCATCCTCAACTTTAGAACCAGTGCCGCACTTAACGGTAACCCGTCACCAGCCTTCAAACCAATGAACAGAAACCCAAGAACACTGTTACCATCTGTCACAAAGAATACTGATCGTGAGACGGTTGTCGTTCCAACAACAAGCTACCCTACCAAATACTACAAGTCAAGCAGCAAAGATCTCCCTCCTCTCTGCCCTAACACCACAGTTCGCATTCAGTCTGGTCGTTCATGGTCAACAAAGGGCACAGTTGTAGAATGTGCCAAAGATGCCCCTCGTTCATACATTGTGGAAACTGAAAATGGAAGTTTACTGAGAAAAATACAACAAGCATTCTGTCGAGACTGTAATCAAACTGATTTACCAGAACCCACCTCCAATGGAACACCCACTATAACTCAAGGAAACGCAAACGAACATGGACTCTACCAAACCCGTTATGGCAGAACTGTAAAAAAACCAAGTCGCTTTGGATATGATAGATGATATACACAAATTGTGGTTTATTAGTGGTAATTAAGACATAAAATGGGCCAGATAAACATAAAAAATATTGTATGAATAATTATTTGTTTTCTTTCTTGAGGAAAAGAGGGATGTTACATTTGTGTGTCGTATCTGCAACACTTCATCACCCTCACTAGTTTCATATTACACTTATATTATACTTTAAATGATTAGTTGTAATTCAAATAAACCATTCTATACTGCCACGTTCCGTGTACTTGTCTCAGTCTATTACAGTGAACTTAACATTTTGCATATAAATTAAATATTAATTTTGATTTTTCAGACTGGGCTGTTGGAAACAGTGAACAGCCATTTCCTGATGTATGCTCCTAAGCGATGTGCTTTTGGTAGGTTGCCTTGTCTTTCATAGATCGCTGTCATTGTCTTCTTGGTCAAGATTTATGTTTTCAATGTTTCTGTCAGAAATAATAGTGATATTTACTATAATAAATTGCCCTTCGATTCTCTGATAGTGTACGAGGGAAATTTTAATGTGGTATCACATTTGCAAAAAACCAGTGCACTGTCATAGATTGGGTCCGGAAAAATTAACTGTCGATCAGGGATTTTTTCTCAGGTGTTCGGCAACCTGATTATTGATTGATAAATGGGACAAAATCCCCCCCTTCCCCTCCCCCACACGGACTTAAAAAAAGACACAAATTAGCATAGTTTTTAATATTCTAAATATTATTAAAAACTATTTTGCAAATTCGCCAGTGTTGGGACAAAATTTTGCATATATAAAGAAAAATTGTAATAACTAAACAAAGGTAGGTAATAACACTTAGTACCAATTTTCTTCGTATACATCCCTTTTCTCACATGATTTTATACAACTTGCATTTCAGATACAAGGGATTCAAAGCTAGAAAAATGTTGATGGCAATTGACCATAACTACCATCTGCATCGAAATGGTAAACAAGACCAGTCAGGGAAGACTCAATATTCCAACCAACGAACAAAGCACTGGGATGTTGTGGCACTAAATGATGATAAGAACTACAGTTACATGCAAGTGCTGCTTTCCAAGATATTTGAGATGAGAAAAAAGGATTCTAGATGCGTGCAAGACTACATAGAGATGTATATGAATGACCCCAAACGAACTGCACCAACTATTGCACCTTTGCCAGCCAGTGAACTGGCAGCAAGGCATAAGAGTGGGTTCAAATCAAATAACCCAGATGTTGTCTAGCCTCTGCAAAACATATTTTTTTTATTCACACTAGCGACGGAAACGGAAACGGAGACGGAGACGGAAGCTACCGTAGTTACGTCCAAGTGAGAACTGACACGACGGAAGTGGAGACAGAAGCCTCACTTTCGTGTATAGTATTATGACAACATTCAAAATAGCGGATGGTGAAGATTCAATTTTGCTTTTGTTTGTTTTTATATTGCTTCGCCTTCGGCGAAGAAGGCGCAAGCTAGCTCAATTGAGAAGAAGGAGAACCATTTGGGTTAAAGAATTATTTGCCGATAGAAAAACCTCAGGTGAATAATTCCTTGGCCACATCGCTCCAAGCTAGTCTCCTTATTTTTGTCCTTGAAATCAGTACATGTTTTATCATATAAAACGGGGAATTTTCTAACAGCTTCGGACAACTTTTCCTGAAACTCCACTGCCGCCATGTTTGCAGGAATTTCTGCTGAGGGACTGGAAAAGAGCATTTTCATTGGCTCATCCTTCCGTTTCCGCTTGCGCTTCCGTCAGTACTGGTTCACACTTGGAAGTTTGCGACGTAAGCTCGACGGAAGCAGAAGAGGCGACGGAAGAAAAAGGAACGATCCGTTCCTTCCGTCTCCGCTTCCGTCGAGCATCCGCTTGTGCTTCCGTCTCCGTTTTCATGGTTCACACTAGAACGTAAGGACTCTTCCGTCTCCGCTTCCGTCTCCGTCTCCGCTTTCGTCGCTAGTGTGACCCAAGCTTAATATAGTTTCAGATTGTTGGTGCAGTTTTAATGGGTTGCGATAACACAATAATGAATAAGAACACAACGCAAAAGTTTTGTTCTTTTAAGAGCTGAGGTTTCAGTGTTTTTATTTTCGTTGTTCGTTGCAGTTTTCTTATCGATTATGCTTAATTTCTGCTCTTATGCTCAAATTCTGCTCATATATCATAAAATTGCATATTCCGCCCGCTGCCCGAACAGGGCTATTCTGTTCAAAATTTCTACCAGCAGAATTTACTTTACTAATTGTGTTACCTCCGGTCTCTAATGGACTGCTTGAGCATTTTGTAAAAGCAATACCTGAATACGGCTTACTTACCTTTAAGACACTCACTCCCCATTCCTCGAAAGTTTAAAGCTAACAAAATAGGAATTGAAGTAATAAAATAGTTCTTCTAATATGTCACATATACTTAGCCCTAATATAAAACTTACAGCAATTGTGAGTCTTACCTGGCCTTTATAAATATGCCCATCTTGGCCCATTATATCCACCACCTGCATGTCTTTCTGAGGTACAAAGAAATCAAGGTCATCTCTATTGAGCTGCAATCCTCGAACAATGGCGCGACTATGGGGGTAGGTCTGAGTATGTGTCCCTCCACACGGTCGATCGGTTACCTCGGTTAACTCTTGTAAGTTACGTGCACCGCTGCAAATGAAATCAACTTTAGAGTAAATGCTATGTTATGTTATGTTGTGTTGTGTTGTGTTGTGCTGTGCTGTGCTGTGCTGTGCTGTGTTGTGTTGTGTTGTGTTGTGTTGTGTTGTGTTGTGTTAATGTTTTGCTGTATAGCATTGAGTTGTGTTGTCAGGGGTCGAAATTCTCATCACCCTGTCTGAATTTTTAACCAGTTCAGTTCAATTTTCACCCAACCAAAACATAACCAGCCCGAACAAAGCCGAAATGAAATATGAAACCCAGTTTCAAAATAAACGTTTTAAAGTGTGTTATATTGTGCTCAGCTGTGCTCTATTATGATTTGTAGTGCTTTAAAAACAGCTGACTTCGAGAAACAGTCGTGGTATTCATACGTTTTTTACACTATCTCTTCTGTTCTTACAGGATGGACACAAGCCCTTCCGGCCTTAAACCAAGCCCTCTGATTGGACCCGGTGAGGGGTTGAAACCCAGAGTTGCACCCAAACCAAAGGTTAAAAGCAAAACTGTTGCAGGGATTGCTTTACCAGGCCTAGCAGAGGCCATCCATGCAAGACAGCTGAAGAAAACTGAAGTAACAAAAAAGGTGTGCAATTTCAAGAAATTAATCTTACATTTTCAACTCCAAAAGTCCCGAAACTTTTGAAAGAACAACGTTGGGAGAAATTTGCACTGCATCGTACGGCTGACGAAAAATCTTGAACAAAATGCCGTGGATATAGCAAGGCTTACAAATAACGAAAAGTGGGACAAAATTTCAGATTTGTCGGCCAAAATCTAAGGAGTCTACAAATTCCGATAAGAATATGGGAACATTCTTATGAAGTAGACATTCTTTTATCAAATAGTCATAAATACAATTAATATCTGAAAGTATATACTGTTATGCTACTGATGGAGTAATATACAAATTGGTGCTCGTTCCAGCTCTCTGAGTGGGCACAGTGATGTTGCTTGGAGACTTTTTGTCTCGTTAATTCAACACAAATTGTGCTTCCTCGGTGAACTGTAACGAGGGCGAATCGCATTCGTAAAATGGTGTATTGATGAGGGACAGGTTTCGTCTTCCGACATCATCCAACATTTAATAGATTTTAGATGCGGGGCCCTTATGGAAACTGGCACTGCTACTAAATGGGTTACCCTGCTAAATAATTTTTAACCTTTTACCTTCACATTTCCCCGTCTATTTTTTGTATAGTACTAGCAATTTTAAATGTAAATTTATAAGTTTTAGATTTATCATATTTTATTATATTATATCATATTTGTATACATTTTGTCTTTGCAGTCATGCCATATTTGCAATTTTTCTTCTTCTTGATAACGTAAGCGCCACATCGTGACTAGAAAATTGACTTTTATTCGTTTTTCCCCAGGTCACTGCAGCTGAACTTGTCAAGGGAGCAAAGGTCGAAAAAGAGAAACAAGCTGTAAAAGAAGAAAGAGTGGAAAAAACGCCTCAGAAACCTGCTTGGTTATTGGAAGCGGAGGCGAGACGCAAGCACCACGACAGAAGGAGATCACAGAAAGCAAAGGTGGAAGTATCAGCCGCATCTTCTACAACAACAACAACAACCACCTCTTCTACTGCCGTCCCTCTTTCCATTAGCTTGGGTCATGCAGTGGTTTCTCGCGGGTTACGGGATGAACCGGTGGAAAAAGTTAAAGCAACATCCAGCCTTCCAGTTTTTTGGAAAGAAAAACAGCCGGTGAAGCATGGAACGTCGGAACTGTCAGCAACGGAGGGAACAGAGGGCGCTGCAACTGTTTTATTCACGAGTCTAAAGAAAACTACGGACACTTCCATAGTTTCTCAGGCGACTCCAAAGGAGCGCGTTGAGATTGAGAACAAAAGGTCAGCAGAAGCTACACCAACTGTTAAAACTCCTCAAGTAATTCACGAAATATCTGCTGCGGACAGAAGTACTGAATCAAATCCTGCAGCGGAAATGCGGACACATTCGGTTGCAACATCAGACTTAAAAACACACAAACTGGCTAGCGTTACTCAAGCAAGCAAAAAGTCTGAAGAGGAACCTATAATAAAGGCAACGCCTGAAAAATGTGAAGAAAATACGATTTGTGTGTCACCGACCAGAGTGTCTTCATATAAGTTACTTGACTTACGTGTCGAGGAGAGCAGAAGTCCGTCTCCAGTTTCTCCAACATCACCCCGATCTCCACACTCAATATCACCCGTTGGATCACCGATACGTGTTCCTTCCTCGCCTACAAAAGTGACTGTAAATGGTTCAACAATTCAGCAAGCTGAAACACCAGAAAAAGTGAGTACTGTGAAGACTAGACCCACGCCAAAACCAAAACCAAAACCTGTGATTGCATCAAAGACTGTCACTGTAAACACTGGCGAAATCTCACCCCGCAAGAGCCTTCAAACCTCGCATCATCGGGTTGAGCCTACGAACAGTGGTAATGTTAGGTCAGTTGGTACTCTTGTTGCCCATAGCAACCACTCGGAAGGCTCAGTGAGTCCAGCAAAGGAGGGAGATGATAAACAGGGTTACGGCGACTACCGACCTGTTGTCACCGGTGAGGTTGTGCCACAGTGGAAAAAAGAGCTGCTACGAAGAAGGAAAACTTCCAAAGACAACATCTATCAAAGTCATGGTAAGGTTTCGGGTTATAGTTTATATACAAAGTTCTCATGGTCAGGGAAAAGTTAGTGAAATGTTTTTGTCAAGTCACGGGATCGTCAGGGAATTTTGGTTTGGGTCAGGGAAATCCTAGTTTGTTTGTTTTTCTCAAGTCATTGAAAATTTAGGTAATTTGATTTTTAGATGTCGTGGCAATGCTTTCTTCTAGAAAACTTTCAATTTTCCAACTAC
The DNA here is from genome assembly GCA_025448195.2 of Parazoanthus atlanticus. Lineage (NCBI taxonomy): Eukaryota > Metazoa > Cnidaria > Anthozoa > Zoantharia > Parazoanthidae > Parazoanthus > Parazoanthus atlanticus. The sequence continues at coordinate 16,914 of JAOEHT020137399.1, forward strand.
TTTTGAAAAGTATTCTGGAGTTACGTTCTGGTATGGTGCCAGCAAGCGATCCGTGCTGCGCTGTCTTGCTTTTTTATCAAAAGTGATACGATTTTGGACTCATTGTAGGCTCCTCTTAGCGGTAGGGGCCAGGTTAACGGCAGAAATTTACTTTGTGTACAGGTCAGTGAAAAATACTATTTTGTCAGAGAAAGATGAGGGAATTTTTCTTAAAAGAGTGGCAACCTTCTTATATTAAAACTGTTAAATTCACTTGCTTCAATTTCACGTTGTTAATTATAGTTTAGTCAAGATGTCAGTTCCCAATGCGAAATTTACTTTCCTCCAAACATTTGGCTGCGTACACTTTCTTTTCTTGTCTAAATCGTGGAGCAGTGTCTTTAGTTGGTTATCTCGGTTGATTTTTGTTTTAAATCTTTAGTGTATAAGCCCCCTCTCAAATATAAGCACACCCCAAGAAATTCGAGCAAAAAGGTATTTATATATATAGGAAATTAACGCACGAGTGTTAATCAGGTTGTTTGAAATTAACGCGACTTTTAAAATTTGCGCGAATTGAAGAGAAAACAACTTCCGAATGAAGGAAATTAACGGGTAAAGGAGATAAAATTTCAAAACGAAGGAAATTTGCGCGATTAACTCAACGCAGTTTGTGGTGACAACAGGAACATATTTTATTTTAACTTTGAATATAATAACCTTAACGAAACAAATCTATACATGCGGAACCAGTTTGGCGATTGCTTGAGAACCTTAAAATTTTCCCTAAATGTAGGGGTTAAAAGAAGAAATCTGGCCGATTCGAGCTCTATTCATAGGATCCAGAATTTAGGGTTATATTAACGGAAATTAAGGTCGCAGAAATTAACGCTCCACATAATTAAATTCGCGGAATTAACGCATGCAAGAATTAACGCGACTTAAATTAACGTTTGAAGTTTGCGTCAATTTCATGGAGCGTTGATTTCCTACAATAAGGTATTTTCGAATTTTTACGGCATTTGTACAAACTGTGTCTGTTGTTTGATTAATACCAGTACTGCATTATTAAAACGACAGAATTGTGGATCTTTGCGTGAGTACATCTGGTTAGTCAGTTTCGTGTGGTTTTTTGCGATTGGAGAATTGGGTTTCCAATGCCATCAACTGCCGTATCACACCTTAGGTTGACTTTCATGCAAACACCTAGAAAGCTGAATGCTTCCAGTTTTTTTTTTTAAATTTCAAAAGACTCGACAATGAGCGAAAGTTTGGTACGCTTTAGTTTTAGTTAGTCCAATTGCTGATACGTAGCATTTTCACCACTGGAATCTTCTGTGTGGTGCGGTCTTGATAGCAACATCCCTTCAAATCCAGTCCCCTTACTGTGGTTTGATTGACCATAAGACAGAAGAAACCAAATACTTTTGAGGGGCAGATGCGAAGCGTGTATCATTTTGAAAAAGAAATGGAAGCTAAACATGTCATTGATTGCTTTCTGTAACTGTTTTACTAAGCAGCGGAGCCAGAGCAGCACGTCACAGAAGTGGTGGTTATTCCTAAATGGAAGAGAGAATTAATGGAACGGAGGAAATTCGGCCATAAGGATCATCCAGCCCCGTCAACAGAGTCTAAATCTCCTACTGCCACTAGGAGCGATACAACGGTGGATCCGCCCTGGCTGAGAGAGTTGAACGAGAGGAAGAAGAGAGCCCCTGCTGCCCCAGCTGCTAAGGTGTGTGATGCAACTATCGGAGTCCGAACTAGTTTGGAGGTGCAACATTGATGTCTAATGTATTCAAACCATTTCAGAAATGATAAGCTGGGTTTTTGATCAACCAAAAATGAAAGTTTCTTACATCATCATTCTGCTTGATTTCTTCCCCTTTTTATATTCACTTCCTGCCCCTCCCCCTTTTCCCTTTACAGCGGTTTCTGTATATTCTGTAAAACAAGCATTCCAAAAAAGGTTAGCATAGAGTAATGGTGATTACTATGACTTAAAGGAATTATGAGTTGCCAAGAAGCTCAAATGTAAAATGCTTCATCGGAGATCTTGTAAGCATTAGGTAATTCAAAGAACTTGCTGCCAATTAACTCATTTTTCATCTTTTCGTAACTGTTCCTTTCGGCTGTGGATCGTCACACAATATCAACCTTTTTGGAAATAACTTACAGTATTTTCAGGTGGCGACTATTACCAACCTTTAATCATTCAAAGGTGACCCCACACTCGCAATACTTAGGATCTACGCAGGCTTTAAAGACACCAGCCTCGAGCCCGGCCATTAGTGCAAGCTATTTCAGACTTTGACGTCTTTAAGCACTTAAACATTAAGCTTCTGAGCTTCAATTCTATCTTCTTGTCTTCTTCTTAAGGTTTCGGCAGAAGATGGCAACGTTTCCGAGATCAGGAAGAAGTTATCTGAAATGCGACACCGTCCAGTGATCATCATTCCACAAAAATCTGAAGATATGGATACAAAGCCCAGCTTTATGAAGGAGTTTGAAAGGAAAAAGAGAGTTCAGACGAGAGGTACGAGAGTGAAATGGTGAATCGATTAGGATGTTGAACACCATTTAACACCCGTAGACAGCATCACTAGTAGAAGCATCACTAGTTTCTTAGAATATCAGGCAGAAAAGAGCAGGGTTTAGTCTAACTTAATGTGGAAGTAGCTAAAATAATGAGATTTCGGGGTCGACTCGTATTCTGAGAACATAAATGCTGTCAGGTAAGAACATATCAAGAAGAGTAACCCACTCCACTTGAAACTAACCTAAATCATCCGGTTTTGTTGAAATTTGTGGACTGTTATTATTGCAGTTGTTTAAAGATCCAGTAGTGTCTTTCGTTTTTAAGGTAGTGATTACTAAGGTTTCACACAACAGGTGGAAAGTTATTGTTAGAATGATAAGTGATTCAATCAGATGACCGTATGTCGTCTCGTTTCTGTACAAACTCTTTCTGTGAGAAGATCCCTACGAAAATTGAGAAACCTGTGGTACGTTGTCTGGTATATTTTGAGGAACAACTAATACGCCGTGTTCACAGTGATAATTTTAACAAGTTACAAGGAATCAAATTCAGGAGATAATAATCCTTGCATCCTTTGCAAGGAAATGGTTCTTACTTGTGAAGAAGCCCGTTGATGCAGAGAACCCGGTTTGTTTTGTAGTTCCCGTCATGCCGAGAGCCCAGCTTAGTAGGCAGCCGAGTATCGAGAAGGCGCTGGAGAAGAGAAGGAAACAGATAGAGAAGCAGTCTAAAATGAAGTAATTAACGTAGTAGATCAATCAAAATATACCGTAAAAGTCCGCTAATAAACCCTTCCAGGTCGTAAGCTCTGCTGGAGTGGTTCATAGCCCTCCATGTTCATAAGCCCTTCCAGTTTATAGCCCTCACGGTGAAAATTATACTTTAAGATTTTTTCAGTTATTACTTT
>JAOEHT020137400.1:0-12198 GCA_025448195.2 Parazoanthus atlanticus
CCCCTCCGGACAATTTTCCATACTATTGCTATTATCGTTCAACCGAACGACCCAACGTTGACATTAAGGCTTGGAGTGAACACTCCTTTCGGCAAAATCCTGGATCCACCCGTGCATTTCAATAGCTGACACAAACCGAGTAAACTGGTCATCAGAGCTCCCATGTACCACTGAACAGTACTGATTTATTTCTTAAAACATAGTGCTTTTTACATATTAAAATATTAATCTCAGAATATTTATATTTTTTAGGACTAGTCAGAATGAGATCAATGATTATTTTTCGTGCCCCTCCCCCTAATATTGCAACTTTATTTTTGGTACCCCTCCAAAAGTTAACTTCGATTTTTTCATACCCCTTTGTATTTCCTCCACACCCACGCGCCCCAGTACACTTAGATACTTTATGAATACTAACGATTTAACAACTTGACGGTCCCGAACAGCCACAAATTTGCAAAGAGTGGACAGACAAAATTTCAGTGCTCGTGATTGCCAGTGAATTTGTTGATAAATAAGAAGAGCACGAAGTCAGGAAAGAAAAAAAGATATAGGCACAATAAAGAAAGAGGGAACGATTAACTGAAAATCAAGAGCTTGATATGCCATGTAACACACAAGATTATCAAACCAGATTCTCAGATTAAGGGACCAGACCAATGCATTACAAATGCAATGCTTCAGTTGAGCTAGTGAATTAGACAAATTAAGAGCAGACAGGCACAAAGCAGCACTGGCAGTTGTCATCAATACTGGAAAATGGGAGCCAGATGCAAGGAAGTGTTTGCTTTCAAAGCTTACTAAAAGGGAATGGATACAAACTGTTTTACTGACTGAAAAAATATGATGATGAAGAAGATAGAGGAGGTAAGGAGGAGGATGAGACAGAAATAATAGCAGATAAATACGTACAAGAAGATGATGAAGAAGGAGAAGTAAAAAAATGAGAAGAGGAGGAGGCAGAAATAATAGTAGAAATTAAAAATATGGAAGAAAATAAAGAAGATTGTATTTATACCAATGGTGTTGCCAAGCACTTTTAAATTATAGGAAGTATATATAATGGCGGAAACTTGTGTCGCAGTTATCATATCTGTAAATAGCAGATACATATGAAACTAGTTGCTGCGAGCGAAGCGAGCAGCGATATATTTCAGACGGTCTCCCCTTGGTCTCACTCGAATGCCAAAAAAAGTTTCGAGACTTGTTTGGACGTACGGTATTTTCAATGTCCTCCATATAGATATTGCAAACAATAGGAAAGACTGGTGAACCCATCGCCGCACCATGGACTTGCAGGAAGAGCTTGCCTCTAAACAGAAAATACGTGCACTTGAGACACAGTTCCAGGAGAGATATAATGTCACCGGGTCGGAAAGATTCGTCCTATCCGTTAGTGTCTCGTACTCCTCCAGTCGGTGTTCGATAATGGGGAGGACTTTATCTACTGGCACACTGGTGAATAAGGCAGATTTGTCGTACGAACCCAGCACTTCGTCTTTTTCAACTCTGAAGTCCCTGATGGTCTCTGAACACTGATGGGTATTCTTCACATGATGCTGTGTGTTCCCACCAGTGGGCCAGGCAGCTGTGCGAGATGTTTTGCACAGTTGGGGGTTATGGATCCTATCCCGCTCACTATGGGCCTATATATATAGGTAGAACATTAGGATTGTGTGTTTTTGCTACACCGTAGAATAGTGGAGTGGTCTCGTTGTGGGGTATAGTTGCTTATGCAATCTGTCTGATATTTTCCCCGTCTCTTTCATCTCCTTGAGGTTTTGCACCAGCTCTTTCTTACAGGGGCGTTTTTCAGCTTTAAGCCAGCCACCGGAAAGCTACCGGTGTAAATTAGTAAACATATGTCAGCACAAGGCCGTAAAGTAACTACAGTAATCACGTAAATGTTGTATTTCCCAATTTCAGTGACAGTTGATCGGCAAACATTTTAGGTTTACGAAAACACAAAAAATTTATGACAATTTTTTTTCAATTTGGCCGTTCGAAAAAGAAAATCCCTCCAAAATTATTTAAGCTCGTGTTTAACTTACTTATAGTCAGTTACGCCCCTGACTTATATTTCTGTGCAGGGTCCCTTCGAAGTCTTAGGTGTACGTGCTCTCATCCTCATCCTCCAGTAGGTCTTTGCACTTCTCTTTATATCGGTAATCTTCTGTGTCTAGAATCACCGCACATCGGCCTTTGTCGGCTGGTAGTATCAAGATAGCGTCGTCTTTACTTAGATCTGGAAGAGCGTTCCTTGCCTTCTTACTCAAATTTTGTTGGCGCTTCAGGTCATTTGGTTTCTGCAGGATACTTTTGACCTTTCTCAAAGTTCGCTTGCCCTGTCTGGTGTTAGGTCTTTGCAAGCCGATTCTTTTGTGGCTGTGATAAACTCTACAACCGGAAACGTTTTGGGGGAAACAGCGAAGTTTAGGCGCTTTGATAATACTGATTTTTCCGTGTTGCTCAGGGATCTTTGCGGAGGAGACAGAAACGAGGAATGTAGCGAAAACGGAAAGAACGCTTAAAACACGCTACAGAGCTTTCGGCTCTGCTAGAGCCTTGTTCAAAATTTAGAAAACCAACACAAATTAATCGCCCTACACAACTGATTATGATGATGGCAGATTCTTCGAATCCGAAGAACACTGCCAGGGAGAGTGTCCTATCTGAGTGAGGCAAGCCTTCTGGTGGCTAACAGGTTGATCCTTGATCTGCATGGTCTGGAGCAATTTGGGCATGGAAAAAGCTGGTCGCTGCAGGAGGATGTCTGAGTGGTCGGCTCTTTTCGCCGCCTATGCTTTTCTTTGACTGGTCGTACTCTTCCCTCCTCGAAAGTCTGGACGGCTCTTTTGGTGAAGGACCTCCAGCTACTTCTGTCTCCCAGTTGCGGTGATCAATTCCAGCGCGAGCCAGCTGTTGCTTCAGCTGGTCCTTGTAGCGTCTGCGTAGCTCGCCGTGAAAGACTGGCTAATGAGTTTCAATCCAGAGAAGTGCGAAGTTATGCGAGTGAGCCGGAAGAAAACCCCAATAATGCTTGAGTACACACTCCACGGAGTTCCGATCAAGACTGTACAGAGTACGAAGTACCTTGGCGTGTATGTTTCACACGACCTAAAGTGGAACACGCACATCTGTAAAACCACGGCCAAATCAAATAGAATTTCCTTAAACGAAATCTAATAGAGTCAAGTCACCAGCCCTCAAATCAAAGGCATATACAACACTACTCCAACCACAGCTTGACTATTGCTGCTCCATATGGGACACACACTACACACGAAAGGGAATTGAAAACAATGGTTCTCACAACTTAGAGAAGAGCCAACGACGGGCAGCTAGATGCTCACTAGGAAATTACAAACAAACAGCAAGCGTGACAGAGATGTTGAAAGTACTAAACTGGCGAACACTGCAACAACGGAGAGCAGACGCCCGCCTCTCATTGCTGTACAAAATAGCCAACAACCTTGTTGCAGTCGATCTAGGAGTTAATCTGCGCTCACCAGCCCGCAAAAGCAGACACCTACACAAGCACTCACTTATACCTATATCCACAAGTACCACTTCACACAGACTGTCGTTCTACCCCACTGATTTCTGTATTTCACTGACCTGTATTTCACTGATTGTGAAATACAGGTATTTCAATGACCTGTATTTCACTGATTGTGAAATACAGGTAGTAAATTTGAAATAAAGTGCTATATCAGTTCGATGGTCATCTCCAGCAATCGATTTGTTTGAAAGTATTTATTGTAACATTTCGCACCGCTTACTGCACCGACCGACTAGGTGTCTTAGAGCTTGTAAGTGAACGGCAATTTATCTTGTTTTGTTTTTTTCACTGTTCAGCCATCACTTTTGCTGGATTTTTCACTGTTCGCCAAAAATATAAGCCGGGCGTGTCACACAAGACTGTCTTGGTTAGACAAAATAATAGACCGAAAAGTAATGTTATGTCTGACCTCGAGCTATTGCTCACGGCATGCGCATACAGACAAGTCCTCAATCTCGCTTCCAGAGGCCACGTATCACCGGTCAGCGGAATTCAGACATGTGCGGAAGCGAAAAAGCTCTGGGGTCAGACTTATTAAATAGTCCACGAATTTCTGATCTCCTAATCTGCATTTTAGCTTTTTGACACGGACATAGTCATGCTTCTTTTTTCGCATCCCTCAACAACCTTGTACTGTACAGGTTGCGAAATTCCCAATTTGTTTTTCTGCAAAAAAACCGGTCAGAGTTGGTCAATATCTGAAAAATGTGTTAAGTTTATAGTAATAGTTATGCAAAAACTTTGTATCGATTCAACAAGTTTTTGTTTTTCGTTCGCAGGTCGAGCGATTTTGTCCGACTGATTTTACTGAAAAACAAATTCGATTAAGAAAAAGTACAAAGTAACTCTTTCAGCATAAAAACCCTTGACTAAGTGCATTTATTTAATTTAGCATTGTTTTCCTACACCTCGTTTTAAGACCGATTAGAATTTTCTTTCCTCGTGACCTTTGGCTTTGTAATAAAAGGTTCGGTGAAGTTAATTGGTAAATGGAGCTAATTTTGTTGTTTACTGAAGGCCTAACAATAACAGTGAAACAAAAGGCATCTTAATATAAAGGACAGAACAGAAACATAAATACATTTATTATCACTGAAAAGTGTAAAAGAAATATGATACTAAAAAGGGCCTAAAAGAAATAGGAATTAATGCTTCGTTTTCTACAGAAACGGAAGGTGAAAAAATTGCGTCTGTATCACTGTCAACTTAAAATTTGAACAACCTAGAAACACATTGAACGATAACGGAATCAGATTTAACAAAAATGTGGAATGAGTTGCAGGCACTGTATATAGTTGAATACTAATTTTAAAAATCGGCTTTGTTAATCTAATTGAATAAACTCCCACACAACGATGCATAAGTTCAATTTTTATAGCTTTAATGTTGTTACTGCGGCAACCATTTCTGCTTTGTTTTTTAGTCCATTTGAAGCATTCATTATCGAACTGAAGTAATTAGGCGGTTTATTTGGTTTAAAGTAAAAAAAAATCCTTTAAGTTCAACTGCTTTTATGTTCTAATATTTATGGTAAAGAAATGATTCTCTCTTGAAAGCAGTTAAAACACACACAGACACAGAAATTCAGAGTTTAGGGTGTTAATTCAAAATTTCTCCACGCGTTGTTGGCAAAGTGCTAAGTTCGAATTTGCTGCTTAAAAACAGCTGTATTTTTCCTAATGAACAATTTTCTCCGAGTTTCGCCTATGGACTAGGTAATTAGTAATGTAAGTATATTTAAGCAGGTTTTTTGGTGAATAGATAAGAGAACATGAAATGATTTATGGTAAAGTTGCTTTCCCAATTGCGAGGGAAGGATTTGTTTGTAAAGAACGTTTGACAAGTTCAAAACAACAAACTATGAATTTTATGCATGAAGGAAGACTGTCCACAACAAAACATGCGAACTGGTAATCAAATAGTAAACAAAATGGATACCTGCCGAAATATATTTTAGCTTAACGAACGGTAAAACTGACTATGGACCTGTAAAGGAAGAGATGTTTATCATAAAATCTACGATAAACTAGGGGTCGTTGCACTTCCACACCTCAAATATTAATTTTTTAGCGGTGCTTGATTCGTGATAATCATGATAAGCCATCGTATATTTACATTTTTGCTTCTCAGGATATCAAGCAAGATTCTATAGAATTAAAGTAGCCAATTTCAAGTTTATTTTCTTTGGTCTAGAATCGGCGTCCGGATAGCACTGTTTTGCAGCGATAAATATTTTATCATTGGGAGAATTAGTTACCAATGAGTTATTGGAATATCAGTATTTCTGTCTTATATTCAACACTACTGGCCCAGCTGAATTTCCGAAGGCCTCGTTTATGGCAAGTTTCAAGTTCTCAGTCTTGCTAAAAATGGCCTCTTAATTATTTTCTATGTACAAGCCATCTGAAGGTTGGTTTGTGCGAAGTTGCGTCACACTTTCCTAAATATTTCTTGTTGTAACTTACGATATTTTACTAGGAACTCTTGCGAACAAACATTTTTTCTAAAACTAGTACAAAACGCAAATAGAACAAACAGAAGAAAAATTTGCATCTAAGGGATTGTAAGTAAATTCTTTTAATAGGCGAAACCATTCGTCAGATTTATCTTGCCTACTGCAATAACCATATATTGTCTTACAGTTCCTTCAGTACAATCTGTACTGAAATGGAACAGTACAAAAACTTTATGAAATACGATAAATATTTTTCTTGTATTTCTGCTTGTGTCAAGAGCTGCTTCAGTGATAGAACTACATTAATAATAAATTAGTAAATTTCATAGAAAAATGAATATTGCCATTCCCGACGAAAAATTCCTCTTAGCATAAATTTCTGTTTTGTAGTTATTCTTAAAGAGTTCAATGTGGTTGCTGATTCTTTTAAAAGTTGAAACAGCAATAGTTTAGCGACAACTTTGTCTTTTCCGTTTTTGAGCCAAGTCGGCTTCGTCTCTCAATCTTTATTTGTATTAATTTGCAATCTATGTCGGTGGTTTCAAAACAGGCTGCGTTGCTTTGCAAGATTTATAGTTTTCTAATAACGACAGTCTGAACGAAGCAACTTACTGCATTTCATTACCGGTCCCGACTCTGTATTTTCTTTGTGCATTTGCGAATACATTACGGTATCACCCCTTCTGCGAAGGGTCGGGCCATACTTTATGTCATGCAACTGGTTTGACCAGTGGTCGCTGCAGGCTTCTCCTGGTCACTGAACAACGGGTGGAGGAGCCCACACCAGCATTCCACAGGATGAATCACGCCAAAAACTGACACAAACTCCGCACGGCTCGTTCTTTTGAGTAAATACATGCACGGGAAACTTTTAAACTCCCGTTTCAAATCGAACTTTAGAATCGGCAAAGTCGCCTATAGGCATTGAGTTCGCTACAACAGCAGTGTTGGCTTTCGATTGTGGTGAGCCAGGCTTTCTTGGAAGAGATGTGACCTCTTCAAGTTCAATACCAGTCGATTCGGGTCCATTCATACCATTATGATCCATAGTTGTTTCGTGTTTATGAACTTGATTTTGTTGTTGTTGTTGTTGTTGTAGTCTTTCCTGCTTTTCCTTCTGTTCTTTTTCTTTTTGCAGCCGTTCATTTTCTTTTCTCTCTTTTTCCTTCTTGCTTGCCTCTGCCGCTCGCTGTTCGTTCTCGCGATGGTAGAAATAGTTAAAGTTGCTAACAATAACGGGGACCGGAAGTGCGATTGTTAAAACTCCCGAGATGGCGCATAGCGAGCCGACAATTTTTCCCCACACTGTAATCGGCCGCATGTCTCCGTACCCAACTGAAAAACAAAAAGGAAATTAATCCCATTTTGAAACTTTAGTTTCAGAAAACACAGTTTAATTATAAATTCTTTGTTCCGTTAAAAACCTGAAACTTTCTTCCACCAACGAGTTTGTATTAATTTATTCTAGATCACCTTAGGGCTAAAACTCTTAATACGACTGCAAGGTCGTTCCGTTTCCAAATACAACACTGGCAGAAAACACTTTTATTGCAAAGTCACACTCAAAGCAAAAGATTTAACTACGAAAACCCGTCATAAAAAGCTTAGATTTTATATTTTCTACCAAGCGAATGTTTAACAATTACAACAGAAAACGACTCTAAAAACGTAACGTCATAAGTGCGATATTTTTGTCGGGTCAAACTTCATAAATATGCTAAACAGAATTGGAAATTTAATAAGAATAGAGTTTCACTCAAGCAAAAAACTACAATTGTCTGTAAACACGCTAGGTTGTGTACAGTTTGTGTACATAGATTGCTCTTCATTTTCTGTTACAAATAAGCCGCCAATAAGTTCACAGCTGAAATGAATACACTTTTGCTAAGCACTTGAAACAGAAAATAGATTCAGTATAAAGAAACGCCAGAACGGTAGAAGTTAAAATGAGACTTTCATAATATATGATACGTGCTTGTTAAATTGACGAACAATTAGTATGATTAATTTCAACTTTTATCACAAGGAGAGCAAAGACAGAAACTACATTTAAAAAGCACGTGTTTTAGCTGAAATGAGATTGTCTTATGAACACTAGGCCTACAGCGACAGTACACTACTACATTTGAAAACAACGAACAGACCTGCCATCGCGTTATTAAAAATTTGCCACGGATAATAACATATAATTCTATTCTGGACCTCTTGCCGACGCGTGCCAAACTGCTTCGCGTGGAAGAAAAAACATTTACCACAGATATAACGATGACTGAGAAAAACGTCCAGATCCCTCGAGATGTGCAAAACAGGCGCTAAATAAAATGATTTTGGGTCGCCTGTTACGTAAAAAATGGGGACATTTGGAGGATGGAGGCATGTATTTTGATATTATTCTAATAAAACCTATATCCCAGCAGAGGTTTCATACAAACCCAAAGAGACGCCACAAAACATGATATAGGCGATTTAGACCATGAATTCGACTGTCTCTTTGTGTTTAATGGGTGTTTCGATTTCCGCGTTTTGAACTCGAGCAATAAATATACTGAATAATAGTGCACTGCACTAAGAAATAGAATTTTTATATACCTGTTGTCATTGTCACCACGGCCCACCAAAATGCATCAGGAATACTTTTGAAATGTGTGCCTGTTTCTCCTCCCTCGGCATAATACACCGCCGAGGAAAACAATATGACTCCAATAAGAAGGAAAAATATTAATAATCCCAGCTCACGCAAGCTGGCGCGTAGAGTATGTCCAAGAATTTGCAGTCCTCTGGAGTGTCGTGACAGCTTGAAGATCCGGAAGACGCGGACTAGCCTAATAACTCGCAACACTCCGAGCGATGAAGCCTGCGTGTTTTGCATGGGTAGCGTTATATAATACGGTAGGATTGCTACTATGTCTATAATATTTAGCACTGAGAAGATGAAGACCCGCTTACGAGGCGAAGATAGAAGCCGCATAATATACTCGAACGTAAACCAAATTATACATGCTGTTTCAAGCCCAAACCACGGCTGGGCAAAGCGCTCAGGTTCTTTTGTAATTGTTGTTCCATTTGAGCCATTAACGCCAGGCACATGTATGATTTTCTGGTTTTCGTCCTGGCGAAATTGCGGCAGTGTTTCAATACAGAATGTCACTATGGAAAGAGTTATGACAAGAACGGAAAACACTGCCACGAACCGCGCCGCAAGTGATGTGTCTGGATATTCAAATAGTTGCCAAATTCTCCTCTGTAATTTGTTTTCTGGTAACAGCGGTTTTTCCTCCTCGATATAGCCCTCTTCTTGTTCCACACGGTGAAGAACGTCTTCGCCAAGGTCATAAAAGCGAATCTCGTCCGCAAACACATCCATAGGAACATTTGCTGGCCGAAGCAGCTTTCCACCCGATTGGTAATAAAATAAAATTGCGTCGAAGGCCGGTCGATTTCTGTCGAAGAAATACTCCTTTCGTACCGAATCATAATATTTTGATCGCTTACTTTCACAACCAAGTAATGACTCGGGATATTGTTCAAGCGTCTGGATATGAGTTTCAAATTTTAATCCACTAACGTTCATCACGATGCGGTCTGCAGGATCGTAAGCTGTGCTGTATTTTGACAAGGACGGCGACGGTGATCCGTGTTGATTCCGAAGGGATGATGGTAGTTGGATCGTGCAGTCGGCGATACTGTTCGATGTTTGACCATATCCAAGCTGGTTCTGCCGGTCCCGGGTTGCAGTTATCGACGACACGCCGGAGAGAGCGTCCATATCTGCTCCGGATTTATTGCGGTCCGCTGTTGAAAATGAAGGACCTAAAGTTCCCGGATGTAAAAAGAAGACACGGCAAATTAATTATTGACTCTCGCTACTGGAAGGTGTAAGTTCATGGTTACCGGGCGATAAATTGAAGCCCGTTCCAATACACCAAGATATAAAGACATATTGCCCATACATTCATCTACTAATAATCGAGGGTTTAAATTCTCAAGACACATCCATACTTAAAACTGGAAGGCACCGATTCTCATAAATTATTGATTCCCTTTAGATCTAAACTTGTAATTTATTAATTCACTGAATAAATTAACACATCCTCAATAAATACAAAATGTAAATACAGCCCGTATAGCATAACAGCGAAAAAATGCTTTCCTATATACATTCCCGAACAAACTAATATTCACAGCCAAGTCTAACATTTGGTTAGGCAGGGTTTTGTGTTGCCGAAAAATAAAATGATCTCGAACACAAACGGAGTGCGAGTTGGCTCTTTCAAAATGTCGCGACTCTTTTTTCGGCAGCTGCTCACAGCAGCCAAAGCGTGAAAACTTGACTGGCTAAAGAATAAAAGCCGATAAAGCACCCAGCGTCACTACCATAGTCGTCAAACTTACTTGCTACGCGGAGAAAATAATAGTTCCTTCATTTCCATTTGAAGATTTTCTTGTGTTTTCTTTTTCAGTGAAGCAGCCTCGGCAAGAGTTTCCAAATCTTGTACTTTCAAATCCCAAAACTTTTCCAACGCTATGTATCAGGTCGATCGACACCCTTAAAATTCGTGAACTGGAATCATTTTCTATCGAAAAAGCCTTGATTTCGGCTTCAAAGTAGACAATGCGGCCCCATCGGTGTGTTTCTTACGCTTTCGCCTTCGAAGACGCCATAAGATTAGAGTTTCACCTCTTTTTTATAAGCTACTCCTTGTTATGTCTTCAATTAACGCGGTTCACAGGCCAAGATCGCTGAGTGCTTTCAAGGAATTTTGTATATTACACCGTACATTTGCGCTCCATGTACATATCTCGGACGTAATCGATTCGATGTATTTTGGCCGAGTGTTTACGAATGATTAACCTATCTTGAACATATATTAGCCGCTTCAAGAATTGTTTCGTCACACTATGCTCGACTGCTTTACATAAAAACGGCCCACAACAGCTCTCGCCCAAAACACGCCACAAGCCGGGAATGTCAACACGTTTCCTTGGCTCCCAAAACTGCCAGAAAATTTGCATATATCGATACCAGCGCTTTGCAAAGCCTAGCGGGATTGAAGAAACAAGCAATTCCCCTACACCACCCCTGCGGGACTGTTTAAACCAAGGGTGAAGGGCTCCTCCCCAGGGTAATTGTCTTAACAGCTGCAAAGCAAGAATTTCCAGCAAAACGAAAGCTACATCAGAAAGGGATTGTAACTTAAGCGATTATACGTGACCGACATATTTTGTAAATATACTATATAGTAAACAGGAAATTGTCTTGTATTTACGTGCAGATGTCAAAAATATTTGACTGCAATGCCAGATAATCTTTCGCGTGAATACAGGCATCTGTCCGACAATAAATTAACTCGGCCTACGCAATGCTGTTTATCGGAATCTAGAGAGCCTGACCACTTTCTCAAATCGATCTATATTTTACAATCAGGAATCTTCATTGAACGTGTGCAATGGTGAGTTGGATATAAAGGCCAAATATTAGAAGACACTTGCGATTTTTGCTTTGTGAAAAAGGTGTTTAAAAATATTTTCGTTCTTAACGTAAAAACCTAGTTTTCCTTTTTCAAGACTCGGAAATACGTGCTACAGCTTTATAACAAAAATGAAAGACGTTTATCGTTCGGTTTTGGCTAAGGAGTTGTTATCGTACGAAACACCTGTGTTGCAGACCTTTTCTATGAGTGCAGTAATAAGATTTGTTGGCAGCCTATACGAGACAAATTAGTTTTAGCTGGCTCTGTGGCAAGGTAGTTTTGAACCAAAAGCCGCGCCTTTTCTTTGTTTTATGCCAGACACATCAAATATTTTAAGTAGCACTACTTCATTTTTAAGGCAAAACGCGTGGGCACACATGTATTGTGATTTTGTTTTTCCTTTATAGAAAGTTTAATAATGCACACACAGCTCTTTGCGAGTGTATATCATCAAAATACCGATCCTCGCGGTGTCTTTTAGTTCATTCGCGACGTATTTTCTTTGATTTCAAATCTTCTTTCAAATATTGATTTCATCATGTTATTTTCACTGGCTATAGATTTGTCCCAGCACTTAGTATTCTTTCAAATGACTGATCTGATTTTGTCATTATCACATTATCTTTAGGCCACCCCCACTTATTTTTATGTTTACAGTCGTCCGACCGACCCAAAATTTTTGAAATTTGCAAAAAAAAAGTAGAAACAGT
>JAOEHT020137473.1:0-12197 GCA_025448195.2 Parazoanthus atlanticus
TAGCTCATTGGGAGGTACATGTAAACTATTATGACTAATAGTTAACAGGTCCGCATGCCTAGTGGTGTACAGTTTTCAAGCTTTGGTTGTTCGTGTAACAACAGTACAAACTTTATGTGTTTACACTTATCACAGATTGGGTAACAAAATATAACATTTTATACTTTGGAAAAATGGATGTAAAATACGAGTTTAAAGTGATGATTATTTTCATTAATTAACCTGTTAAATCTAGATCTTGAACATGTAGGATATTTTACAGACGTTTTACGTCATACAGGGTGATGATTAAACAGTCCCAGCAACTTCTCTCCACCTGAACACTGCTTCAATTTTGCAACATTTAGAAAGAAAATTAATTATTTAGCAATTTAAATGAGCTTGAATAAACAAAAGGAAAAAATATGTGGTTAAATGGGGACATATGCCATGCTTTCTTTTGATTGGTTAAAGCCTTTTGGTGGGCAAAATTAAATGTGCTGTCGACGTGAACTATTGTCAGAGTTTGTAAAAGGTAGTTCATGTTGCTTCGGATGCTTTTCGACTTCAATTTAAGATTTGTCGGAATGTAAATAGGCAATGCAGTTCACAAATATCACGGAAATTCTCTCAAATTGATCAGTCACTAGTCCACTTTAGTCTTTTACGATTACAAAAAATATCACATACTTTGTTGTAGTGATTGCAGAAGACAAGCAACCAGCGAAAGATTTAGAGTCACTAAAGGAAGCATCGCCGCAGTTATTCAAGAGACGGCATGTACAAAAGCTTATTAATAATCCTGGTTACGAAACTTTTATCAAGAAGTGTTCTTGCTAGCCCGAAGTACAGAAGGACTAAAGGTTCGTGTGTATACGGAAAATACAATTGATTTGTGGCAAATTCCACGGTATCCCACAAGAAAGTATTATCAATATAGCATTACCAATATATACACCACTGGCAACAACTTACAATTACATGTGTGCACACATAATCTCAACAATATGACAGTCGTCTTTGCTGGCTATAAGCACCAAAAACAATGCTGGCTGATAGAGACCTACATTGAATGCAATAGATTTAGAAAACACAGGAAAGAAAATTAACTATAATAGTTCTGTATTCATGTATCACCTTTACTTACCTGTGCTCTGTTAAAAGCTTCCTTCCTCTCTTTAAGGGTAGCATTTTTGCCCTTCCACACAAAAATCGTGCCAGGCATTTCAAGAATAAACGAATCCTGAACAATTTCAAGAAAATTAGAGATTCAACGTACATTTTTAAAATCAAACACGTTTGTAAATAACAAGCATATATGTTTTATGTATGTTTTCTCAGTACAAAGCGAACAAAATTGACAAGAATATAAATAAAATGAAGAGAATGGTCACCTTTGAATCTAGCAGCGACTGAGACAGAGGGCTGCTTCCAACTTCCTTGATCTTCACTGTGCCTGACTCATCACTCACTCTAAAACAATTAATTTAATAATTTATTAACTTATATTGCACAGATTTCAAAATTTCTGTTTTCAGCTGCGCATTACAATCTTATAGAAATTGAAATGAACAATACTAGAAATACTTACCTAGATGACTAGAACCTACATGAATTTCAGTGCTGAGATATCAATAAAAATCCTAAATATAGTAATATCAAAATTTGCCCTATCTATAAAATAATATATATATAAACTCTGCGGTCAAGTTCACCCATCTTAAACGTTTGTACAGGAAACACCACTATTCAGGAAGAATTAATGAAAAATATCACATCTATCTGATGAAAGTAGAAGTAATATCACGAGTGTAGAACAAATGGCATTCGCCATGTTCCTCAAATGCGCATGATATTTCTGTGAGAACTATGATAGAGTTTCCTGTTAGCAACAAATCTAAAAAAAAATACAAATGCTTTCGAATGGCATTTTCGTTCCCAAGCAAAGGAGGGTTCACGTGCGTCCTGGAACTTCAATTTGGAGCATCCAGGAGAAAGGGTGATGTGGATGCGAGTATAGGTGTCAAGCAGGTTCGGAGTGTTTGGACGTATCTTCATGTTCATATTCGCTGATGCGGCGTTACAAGTAACAGTTGCACATGCCTTGGTAAACAACTTGGGACGGGTGATTATTTTTCTTAGATCTTGAATAGTGACTTTATTTTCTTTGTTTGCCAGTTAAAGAGGAATTTACAGTGACTGTGAGAGAAGGAGTGGAGAGTTTTGGAAAATGTTAACTTTGTTTTTCATTTGTTTCTTAAACGGGGAGTTTGATGTTGACTTTGTGGCGGTTATCAAGGCAGTGGTCAGGACAACGTTGAGCTACAAAATTCAAAGTTCTGGATAGTTTTCATAACAAAATTGTTAGGGTAGCCGGCATTCAGTATTCTTAATCAATACAATATGTTTACTCTGGTTCAGCAACATCTTGTTTCAACAATGTATACAGTATGCTGCTAAAGCAGGTGCACTCTCCTGTGGTGTAATATCATCTGTTGAATCTCTTATTGTAAGTTACAAACACAAAATACCTTAACCACATGAAAAAAAGACCGCCAAAACTTTAATAAAAACTTCAGTTATTCCTGAAAACACAATGGTATTTCTGGTTTTTAGAAAGCAGTCAGACAACTGAGATCATGGAATATGTGGAATTGCGAACTGAGTTGACAGTGGCTATTGAAAAGTATCCTCTGGAATATCAAAACTAAGGACTTTGCTAAATCGGAAAAATCGCTTAAATTTGCAAAAAGGAGTAAAGACAAGGTACAATGGCATTGTTGGCTACCTCTAATGCGTGTCTTTCTTTTTCTACAACACATTTTCTTCCAAGTTCTTTTTGCTTGTAGAGTTACACATGACATACACAAAGGTATCACTTCTAAAACTAATTTTCTTAGTATTGAACACTTCAGACAACAAATTTTAGCGACAAAGCAAAACATAAAAAACGTGATGTCCTACTAAGAAATGTTTATTTTGAACCTTGAATTGTCATATCAAGACCTACAATTAAAGAGCCCGAATAGCGTCTAGAAATGGGAGGCGTTTAGTTACATAGTCTCTCTATTTTAAAAGTTAAGAGTACTCCAGTGCTCTTAGTTACTTTTTAATTCTTTAATTTATTCTTCAATGTAAAATTGGCTAGAAGAACGAATTTGCCACTCATATTTTCAAATATGTTTAGAAATGCACTAAAATAAGCAAAACATCCTAATGCCAAACGTTTCTGAAGATCTTCGTTGAAAATTGTTCTACCAAGTGACGTAGGAAAAGTTCTCTTAGTAATATCAGTAATGATCAACCTCTATATCTACATATTTACTGTGACTAGGTGGGCTAATGGCCCTACCTACACCACTCGGTTCATCAAAAAACAGCAACTTATAAACTTACCTGTACAAAATGCATTTGCATTGCGTTTTATCGTCACTGCCTCCCTGCTCTGCAGACTTGATGTTGGGTTTGCGGCCTTTCACACCCAACACGTTGAGGAACACCTGATATTCTTCATCAAGATCCTTAATTTCTCTTGCCTTGCTCAGAACTTCTTCATCTATAATAAATTATCAGTACTTGTAGTACCATACAATTTCATTGAAGCTGGTATCATTAAAGCCAGTACCATTTCAGAAAATGGGAAAATCAATCAAGTTTGAACAAATTATCATATGTTATCTAGCTTACAACTAGTATCCCAAAACTACTGAGCAAAGCTCTATCATCTGACATTGGTGTGACAGCAGTAGCAACTGACACTAGTACTGGTACCAGTATTTTACACGAGTTGGTACTGTGGTCAACTGACACGTACTTCAATGTCATTGGTTGAGCTGCCTTTCTATTATGTAGAAATCGGATCTAAAAGAGGAAGTAACCTCCCTGTGTATGCCTAAATTTGATTCTAATTGAGCTCTGTGTGGTGGGGAATTTGATAGACTAAGTTTCAAACTTCTGCATCAGTTCTGATCAGCTGTCTTTGGCAATTTCTGCAAACAGAAAACAGAAAAGCGTGGAATGATTGCCATTGTATCAGCTGCCAGAGGTGAAGGGCGGAATTATTCCTTAGACCCTTTTTCTTCCAAGTTATTGGCTGAAATTTCACGAAACAGGAAAATTGCAATGCACATTGGTCTGCCAATTCATATAAACAACAAACTTCCAGATACTACAAAATGGCAATATCAAATTGATAAGGCAAAGACATTACATGATTGTATAAAAATCATCAATAACTTTACAACAGAAGTCTACCATACCCAAAATATCATGTTTTACTTGGATGTTATTGTAATCATTCTTGATGTCATTCTTGAATTCTTCACCCATACGCATTGCCTAATAATAAGAGAAGATTGTAGTGTTATTGTTGTTGGTATCTCTAGATCTTGTACGAACGGGAAGCAAAAAATCAAAAAGCTTTAACAGTATTTCACACATGAGAATACAGTATGATGAAGTCACAAGTCATTACAAAATGTACTTCAATGCTTCTCACCGTGCTTCTTTCCTGCAGAGAACATTTTGACCCAAGGAAAGTGAAAAGTCTCCTGCCTGCAAGCAAGAGGAAGCAGTCTCCTTTGTTCAGTGATGAATCTGACAATGGCACCTTTGAAAGAAAAATCACCACATAATAAGATCTCTAGAACGCATGTTCCATAATAAATATTTCATCTAGGTAAATAAATGTTATCCTTCAATTGAATAAATGCTCTACTTAACTCAGTGTGCCCTCCAGAACACTAAGCTCAAAATAATTTTAACACTTAAAAAGTGCCTCTAAAGAAACTCAATTTTACAATGAGCAGAGCACACTCCCACCCAAATAATTTTCCCTTCTCTTAATTAGCTTTATTCGAAAATCGAATTAAGAAACGAGGGTATGATGTTCATACACGTTCATGTACGCATTAACATAAATCTACCATCTTAATTTTCTGGTAGCCACCTTGGATTTTTCGAAATTATTCAAAAAGAATCAAAATACACTTTTACAATGATGACCTTTATATTAAACGGCAAAATAAGTTTGTCACTAACTGCAAGAAAGTATAATATATAATTAAACGCTTTAGACTTACTGTAGCATGTGATTAAAAAAACTTATTCACAATTTTGCATTATACACCTGTCCTGGAAAAGTCTTTTCTTTTTTAATTATCAATTATGCCTAAGTGCTGAAGCCTTATGTGCCACCCGGCGCGCAAGAAGATAGGTAACAGGTAACCTAAGTGCTGACCCTTGCTTGAACGTTCTTGTTGTAACATTTGGCAACTTATTTGAAGAGATAACTTTTTAGATTTACGGGATCTAGCTGTAAAATGTACGTTGCTACCGCTGTTCATTTCTTCTGTTAGGTAAAGCTGCCTCTGGCAAAACCATTTGGGCAAATTCATTTTGAGCTTCCTTTGAAAGTTATGCACGTCAATGACTTGCAAATTCTTGTACCCATGTTTTGCCCGCACCCTAGCTTGGCACAAGAAATACCGTCAAAAAAGTACAGCCTACGTAAAATTATATACATGGATACATTTACAGTAATTGATTTTTTGTGTTCTTTAACGTTCCAAATTGTGCACACAGTCATACAATAGCCAAGTTTCGAGACTAACAGCCCACTTCACAAAGTATTCCTGTTCGAGTTAGTCTAAAGGGTTCATCTGAAAAGTACTAAAACATCTTGTAGCACACATGTACAGCTTGTAGCTTCAAAATCTTACGCAAAAGATTGTCCAATTTCCACTCCCCACTCCAACTTAACAACTGTATTTACTTATTTATTTATTTATTTATTTATTTATTTATTTATTTATTTATTTATTTATTAAGCTTCGCCGAGATTACACAAAAAAAGAGAAAACAAAAACAAAAACATAAACAAAAAAACACTATTTGGCAGGGTCACCACAACAGCTTGCACCAATTACTGTGGGCACGGAGTATGCAGTACAGCTATAACATTAACGAGTACTGAACCTTGGACATAGCTTGCAAGTGACAAGGGTTAACACATTTTGAATAAATATATAGGACTTTCTAGCACTCGTTTCATTCAGACATTTCAAGAAGTATGTTTTTTTCATTTCAAAAAATGACTTCATTTAGTTTTCCAAGACTCGGATTAACAAAAAACTAACTTATTTGACCTTGTTAAATCAGAAAAAAGAAGGATTAATAGTTTAATTATCATAATTATATATAGAATTATATATACACTACTTCAGATCAAATTGCCACCTATTATCATGATAAAGGAATTCCCTAACTTTTCTGCCTCATGACTATCAAGTAATTTTTACTGTGCTTGTTGCCAACGAATCGAAACTAACAGACAACACTTTTTTTGAAAAATGTATTACCATGTTGAAGTTAGGAATCAAAATGAAAGCTGGTGGTAGTCAAAATATACACTCCCTGACTTGATAAGGAATTTAGAATTCCCTGACATGACGCCCAAGTCCTTGACTTTTCCCTGATCTTGAAAAAAATAAGGTTTTCCCTAATTATGGTAACCTTAACTTGTACTTGAAGGTGTGCAAACACCGAACCTTACCACAATAGACATATCTTATTAGCTCTTGTTGATCAAACTCCATTGCATTGTTAGGCTAACTCATCGATGCAGAACAACTAACTTTTCTCAAACTAAGTCTTCCAGAACTTACACGAAACGCTTGAACACGTTTCCGCCCCTTAATTTGATAAAGCTCTTTCCTGTCATCAATTTCCACATGTACGAATCCAGATTTCACACCACCAGCTTTGTACCTACAAAAGATTTACAGATGTTATACCTGCCAAAACTGCAAAGACAAAAACACAAAGTAAGAAATTCAATTTGGTTTGCTATGATCGAAGCAAAATATAACTTGCATCAAAATTAAGTGAAACGTTTGGAAGCCTCTTCTCATCTTTGCATGATATTCGTACGCTGAGAACGATACCATTCATTATCCAAAATGATCCGTCCTCCTTGAAGTCATCATTATCTAAAAACTCGTTGTTACCGAAACAACCAATAAAACAAGTACTAAACCAACCTTAATCTTAAGGGTTTCTTAAAGATACTTTTGAATTCACCACTCTCGTGTTCCTGAACCTAAAAAATAAAAGGACGGTTCTAGGCAATGTGTAGAGAACATTCATAAAAAGGAATGAAACACAATAGTTAATATTAACAAGTAGTTAATGAAAAAAGTGTGTATCACAGGCAAACACAATTTGGATAATTGTACCATACCATTCTTTAGTGATAACTTTTTGTTTCAACAAAAGTAGAATACACACCTGCCACAACAGACGTTTAGGTTAAAAGTAACACTTTTCTATAGTTTCCTAACACAACAATGTTTAAAGTCAGACCTCTCTATGCTGAACTGCAATGCCTTTAAAGAGTTCGTCCAGCTCGTTTGCCTTGTATGCAGCTGTACCAGATTCGTCCTAGAAAAAGGAACTGTGATCAGTCCTGTTGCATGAACTCTGGACACCAGTTTTTATTTGTACACGTAGCAGATCAGATCTTAGTGGACCAGTGAAATAGAATCACAACGAAAGTAACACAATGTGCCACGTGGCCAGTCACTAAAATCTGGATCAGATCAGATCTTTAAAGGGGCACCTTGCTCTCGGCAACACATTGGCTTGAAATGAGGCATTGAAGCCCCTAGGCTTGTTTATAAAGTTCGACATACGTTTCCCCAAACTGTGTCCAGTTTTACAACGAGCCCTAACAAGTTGGCACTAGTACTCATCCATTTGTTTTAGACCCCGGGGGACTACAGCCATCTTGAAAACTGTATTTATTGTAAGTCACAGTCTTGAATTGATAAATCCCATGAATGCCCAACAAGTGCGCCTATCGTTTGTCAAGACTGTGATGTCAATAAGCACAGTTTTCATTATGGCAGTCCCCACAATCTAAAATATCGGACAATACCAACTTCTTAGGGCTTATTTGTAAAACTGGACAAAGATAGTGAAAACTATGTTGAATTCCAAATAATCAGGAGCTCCAAATCCTCATTTCAAGGCAATGTATTGATGCGAGCTGAGGGTACCTTTAAGAGTGTATGTCAGTAACAATCACGCAGACGACACACAGATGACATAATCAATTATAAATCTTCATCCTTTAAATCCAATGAAAGGTCCGGAGAACTATGTTAGGTCAGGTTTTGTTGTTTTATTTTTTGTAGATGAATTCTAATAGTTTCTACAATTTTAAGCCTAACTGTGGGCTTCGCAGGAGCCAATGCCCATCTTACATTGGCACTCCCTGATGTTTTCGAAAATCTGTCTTGTCTGTTCACAGGACAATCGTAACCAATAAAACACTGTTGCATCATTGGAAAACAAAATACCTGCACAAGAGTGTCATCAATTTTGCATAGAACTTTGAAAATATTTTGCAACATTTGCAAAAATGCTTTACGTATGGTAAATGATACATTTACAACAATAAACACATGCATATTGTGTTTCATCAGCGAACTCTGTTAATATAACCTGGCTAGTGAAACACTCCAGCAGTTGAGTCCTTCCTCTTGTTAGCAATCAGTTCCAGAACCCACAATCCCATGGTCCCACATGTACCCTTTCTCATGGAGGGTATACTACTGTACAAGAAATACAGTTGTTTTGAAATAGAACTTTCTTTCCCAAGCAAAGAAGACTTCACACAGTATGGTATTGTAACTAAAACGTTTGGCACAACAGTTTGCAACCAAAGTTCATGAATGACAGTGGTATTAAGAACACAGTATTTAAAAAAATACAGTCCAACAACCAATCAAAAGCCAGTATTTGTTGTAGATGTACATGTTATCAAAATGTTAATCTTAGTCCTTAAGTTACACAAAATACATATTTATATTTTATTATTTTTTATATTATTATTATTATTATTATTATTGTTATTACAATTATTATTATTATCATTATCATTATTATTGTCATAATATTTTGCTTGCAGAATGTTTAAAATTATAGGATAAAATTTTTTATAAAAATCTACTTTTAGATACTAAAACGTTTTCAACCGTGCGGTCATCTTCAGTAGTGAAGATGACCACACGGTCGAAAACGTTTTAGTAACAAAAAGAAAATTTTTATAAAATTTTTAACCTATAACTTTAAACATCATTATTATTATTATTATTACTATTATTATTATTAATCACCAAACTCTTCCTGTTAAAAATATGTAGCTAGGGTCAGGTGATGCTCTATGTGCAAAAACAAAAATACGATTTTCTTAAGTTATAGTAATTTAACACATACCTGAGTGCATTCTTTTCCAAGCCAGAAAAAAATGTGTATACCTTTACCACTTGTCTGCAATGAACAAATCATAAAAAATACTATATAATATTGTATTAACCCTTTCAGCCCCAGCCAGTTTATCAGCATGTATCTTCTCCTTACATTATTCACAAAAAATAGGTGGTTTGGTTATGAGAATAAAGCAATTGATCATACACAACAAATTATCTAAAATGAAAAGCAAAATTCTCACAACCCGTTTACAAGGAAACTACAGATACAGTTTAGGAGAATTTAGCAACACGTCATATGTCGTGTTTGGGGCTGAAAGGGTTAAACAGTCAAAACCTTTAGTGGC
Source organism: Parazoanthus atlanticus (assembly GCA_025448195.2). NCBI lineage: Eukaryota > Metazoa > Cnidaria > Anthozoa > Zoantharia > Parazoanthidae > Parazoanthus > Parazoanthus atlanticus. The sequence goes on from JAOEHT020137473.1 coordinate 9,599, forward strand.
TAAGAAATTGTACATTATTGTACATTTTACTATTTCATATGAGGAGGAAAAAAATCACTTTGGAAATATGTACATCTCCCACCCAAAATCTAACCATTCGTTTATATTGCAAAGGTGGAAACAGAGAGTAAGGGGCTAAAAGTGCAACTCTGTACTTGAAAAAAACTAAACTTTATTTCTACTTACAAGTAAAACAACATATGCATCTCCATTATAGAATAATCCATACTCCTTCTCATCGACAGCCTTCAGTTTGAAATTCTGTAAAGAATAATATCATTTATTAAAAAATGCAAAATGCTTATGATAACGTTTCTCTTCACAGTGTTTATCAGTTATTTACTATGGGTTATGTCAAAAATTGTTTCGTGGATGGGAACAACTGAATCTCATTAGTTGCCATTCAATTACATGTTCTAATTTCTTTATTATATAACAAGCTTTTTCAGTCCACTGAAGGGGATAGCTTTGATTCAACCTCACATTTAATGAATTATTTTGAAGGGTAGTCTCGATTTTCCATTGTATGTCGTTTCAAATGCACTGGTTTCATTTGATTTGCTAAAAATAAGGTTCTTTATTAAAATTAGATCTCTCACAATATTACAGATTACAGTAACGTATGGGTACCACTCTTGGCTTCTTGGCACTTTAGCATACATGTTTTAGGGTATCATACTTTGAAGTCTATAGTATTTTATGGGATAACATTTTGACATCATTCTGTACATTTGTATAGAAAATAGAAGCCATTTTACAGTTTTTGGAAAATATTCTGAAGAAACTGTTTTGAAACTTAAAAGGCATAGAAAAAAGGCACACTCCCAATAGAAGTACCTTGCATTTTCTTAATGATGGTGATCGAACTGAGTACAGTGCAATGTGGTCTGGAATCATATGAGTGATTACAAAAATGCACAACCGGGTAGTTGGAGTGCAATTTGTGTCACAAGTATGATTTCAGACCAAACTTTTCAACACAAAGTTCAATTACCACTAAACTATACTCATTCTTGTGTTGTTATGGTAATTGCTGTTGCATTATTGTTGTTGTCACTGTTGCTGTCAAATCTGCTGTTGTTGTCACTGTAATTGTTGTTGTCAATATCATTGTTGTCAATTTGTCATTGTTCTATTTGTCATTGTCACTGTTGTTGTCACTGCTGTTGTTGTCATTGCTTTCATTGTCATTATTGTCACTGTCGTTGTCCCCTTAGTCATTATTGTTGTTGTCATTGTCATTGTTGTCAATGTCAATGTCATTGTTACTGTTGTTGTCACTGCTGTTGTCATTGTCATTGCTGTCATTATCGTGGTTGTTGTCATTGGCCTTCTTGTCGACAGGCTCAAAAGTGTGCATCTAATTCTGTAATCACTACTGTTGGGAACCAATCAGACTGCAGGAATAATCAATGTCAGAATTCAAAATGGATGTAATTAAACAAAAAACTCAAGGTATTTCTAGCACAGAATAACCTAATATGGCTACAAATTGGTATTTCTAACCCACCTCTGCCCTGGCAATATAGTAGAAGTGACTCCTACTCCCCCCCACCTCCCACACCCCCACCTAGGGTCAAATAGGCACAGAATGTGAAGATAGCCCGGCCTAGATAGGGGGTCTAAACTAATGTTGTAATGAATATCTTCTGAACTTACCTACTGATATAATATACACTGTACTTATTGTTGTAAGCAAATTACCTCTACTCTCCATATCTTCAAACAATTTTTTGGAGGTTTGTCCGGATTAAAGCTTGCAAATGCTGGATCTGCTGCCATTGTGGGAATGAAGCACGTGCCTACAATAATAACAACAATAACTGCAATTATAACAATAATAATAATATATTAGGAATAATATTTTGAGTGTGCCATTTCATTAAAATAATCGATGCTTATTACAAAAAACAGATAAAATATATTACCATATTGCAGATAATATACAAATAAAATTAACAAACAGTGTTTATCTTTTAAAATCACTACATAATATGCTTCATGGCAGACACAGAGTATCTTTCAAGCATGGTTAGTCATATTTGACTGAATGGCTGCTACATTTTACTTTAAATTATTTCTACAGTAGAAACTATTCATCTAAGAAATTAACAATTCAGAAATACTTTCTTTTATATATTTATGGAAAAAGGTGACAAAATTGTATAAATTTCAGGAAAGTATATTTTTCTTACCTGAACTGTCACTCAAAACTCAATTGCCATAGAAACATGAAGTATTACAAAATGTAATGAGCATATCCAGGGTGCAAAATTCGGATATTTTTAACCGGCCTTAAATGTTCCTTGATTAAATTGACTAAGATTTTAATTGGCCCTACTGGGCCGGCTATCTGTGATTTTAAAACAATTTTACCGGCCCACGCCAAAAATTAACGGCTTTTGCCGGCTTTTCCCTGTTAATTTCACACCCTGATATCAAAAAGAGTAAATAATAGAGTGATTTGGATATACATTTTATTTATAACATGAATGCGGAAAGGAAATCTTGACATTTTAAATTAACTTATGCAAAGTAATTGAACAAAACTTATCAGATTAAAACTGTTTGATTGAAAAGAAGTCCATCTGTGCTGGGG
>JAOEHT020137543.1:0-12196 GCA_025448195.2 Parazoanthus atlanticus
CCGGTATCGTGTTACAGTTCCATGTACAGTTTATTTGCAGATTGCAACATGTGGTTTCTCAACTCTGTATATCGCATTACAGTTTTTTAAATACTTATATATACTTTTGCAAAACTGGAGAAGTTACTCAGTCTCGATGCGCTCACAACGTAATGGCTTCATCAACCACGAGAACGGGAAATTCGGTGTCTTTGGATACATTTCAAAATTGGAGAAAAGAGAATATATTTGGCTATAAAACTTTTAAGGATTCAAAAGGGCAGACGATGGTAAACTTCATTTGGTGCAAGCTTTGCGCAAAATACGAGGAGATTATGAATAGTTCTGTGATCAGAGGAAGTGCGCGAACTGCAGCTCGTTCGTTCATTGACGGAACAAATTCAGTGACAAAGCATCAGGTATGTATTTTTTTAAAAGAAATGTCGATGAACTTGGTTCTTTCATGGTCCTTATAACTGTAAAAAAAAACAGCGTTGGAAATTGAGATTTTTGATAAATACTAGGTTGACAGACATGAAAAGTCGAAGGGTCACGAATTCGCACTTCAGAAGGAGAGGGTTCTTGAAATCCCGGAGCGCACCTTCGCAGCCACGAATCGACATTGTTATAACCAAAGGCAGCTGCGATGCCCATCACACATTACTGAAAACAGCGTATCAGTTGGCATTGACTCCGACAATGCCCCTAACCCACTTCACGGTCCTTGTGAAAGTACTCAGAGAAGCAAAAGTACAGCTTATCAGTGGTAAGTAAATTGACCTTTTTTATAATTACAGTCAACGATTTTGAAAGTCATGTGAAATCTATAGTTTTGAAGGTTGTGGCGAAGTTTTGGTCAAATCACAAATTTTCAAAACTTAATTGAACGTCTTCAAAAACTCAATTCAAAATTTTCGATCTTACAGCACGCCAGTCTAGTCTCTAATATTTATTTTGCATGGGCAGCTAAAAAAGGATGAAAGAGAAAATAAAAAACAAATACTGCCTTTTCTGAATATCGAAATAAGAAGCTTAAGTTGTCAAACAATTACAGAAGTCCGTGCATTTTTAGTTTGTGTAGCCCAAACTTTATAGCCATTTTAAAATAGTTGACAACTTTCACTTATATTTCACACAGGCAATGATGACCACCATGCGGCGCGTCAATACATATCATGCATCAATGAAGCTGTCAGGGAAAATTGCACTGTTCTTTTGGCTGGAAAACATTCCATGAGTTTACTCAGCGATGGGTCACAGGCTTGCAAGACAAAGTCTGACAAAGAAATGGTGTTGGTGCGTTTCGAAAGAAATGGTAAGCGTGTCTCTTTGAAAGCAAGTGATGAAGTGTGTAACATTTATAAATTTGCCAATTATATTTTTCTCACGCATCACGATTTTGGTAAACTGTTATTATTTTTAAAAAATAGTACTATTTCTGTACAACACTAATTGTTTTTATTACAACTCTATAGGACTCCCATGTTACATGATGGCATCTTTGCTTGAAATGGCAGACTGGGGAGGCACCGATGCGGAGTCGCTGAAGAAAGGCATCGACTCAATATTCGTTGAAAATGGTCAGCTTCCTGTCCCAGACTACCACACTAAGTTGACAAGCTGCACTGCCGATGGTGCATCGGTAAATTTTGGAGCGAAATCTGGGTTGCTTACTTGCCTGAACAACCACCGCGGATGGCTCGTCAATATTCACTGTTCCAACCATCGGATTGAATTGGCCATAAAAGATGCGTTCAAGAACTCCGTGTTCAGTGACATCGACTCCGTTTACATCACACTTTTTAATCTTCTGAAGAATTCGGGGAAAATTAAATCGGAAATCACAACTGCAGCCGAGGCATTGAACATACAACATTACACACTACCAAAGCTGACAGGGACACGTTTTGTGGGACATCGGATAAACGCCTTTACAAGACTAATTGACATGTGGCCCACAATTGCAATGGCTCTGCAGAATGTCCGTGCCGATCCGAAGACAACAACATCCGTTCAAAACAAGGTATTATTTAAAACATATATTATATATATATTAAGGCAAAATAAAAAAAATCCCGGATTCACATTGGAACTTTTAGAAAAATTCAAAAATTAAATTAGGTGAGTGATAATTTTGTTAGAAAGACTTTCAAAGGTCAAAGGTGCTGATTGCAAATAAAAACTGACAAAGAAACATCTGCCAATAATCATACAAATAGTTCTTTAGTGTCTTTGGTACATGCCAGTGGCAGAAATTCAAATGAATGCGCTGATGAGAAACCGGAATTCATTTTTTTAATTCAGTGGCCTACAAAATAAATTTTGAAAGTAGAGAGAATAATTGTGCATTGTTAAAAGACTGATATTGATTCGGTTAAATTGTCATGTGCTACTTTGAGATGAACTCACATTTATAAAATAACCTCTGTGTTCCTTTCTGCAGATGATTTATTTACTGAAAAAGTTCCTGTCCTACCCCATCCTGTGCCGAGTTGCTGTCTACCTGGATCTACTGGAAATTATTGGACCATCATCAAAGGTCTTTGAGGGCAGGGGCTTGATGATTTACGATGTTAAACCAGCAGTTAGCAAAACACTTGAGGAACTCCACGACCAAACAACCCTTGAGTCACTCGACGATGACTTAACCACTCACTTGCGCCGCTTTATTGTGTCAGACTCGCCCGATGGTGTCAAGGTTCTAACATCAAATTTCAAGTCGCCTGGGGATGCTCTGAGAAATGTTGATAACCGGCGTGAGTCAGCCATCGACATGTCCTATCTGCAGCATTTGAGCACAGAGAACACAGAAAAGGCTTTGTCTGAAAAGAAAGTGGTGGCTGCAAAAATCATGGAATGTTTGGAAGGGAGATTTGATGATTACAAGAAGCCCATTATTCAGGCCATGAACTGGCTGGACCCCGTTAACTGGCAGGCTGATAGAAGTATGGCGTGGCTGATATCGAGAAGCTGTATTCTCATTTTCAGGAAACCCTTGATGCGGCCAATTTCGACCAGCGCAAAGCGATAAAAGAGTGGATCGGGTTTCGGCTGCAAGTATCCGAATCTGCAGCGCTACAAAAGCACAAAGCCGCCAAACTGTGGGAGAGAATCTTGCAGCACAAGAGAGATGAGTTTCCAAACCTTTGCCTGCTTGTAGAGCTCATTATTTGTATCTCGGGGTCCAATTCATCAGTTGAACGTGCCTTCAGTTTGCTAACGAGAATGTTGTCAGACCAACGGCTACGAACAAACCACGCGACAATGAGCATGCGACTACGCATAAAGATCAATGATGACCTCTGGAGCAAAGACGAGAGGGAGATCCTGATCGAGCGTGCACTTGAAATTTACCTCCAGAAACGCCGCAAGGTGACACTCGAAGCTACTGACGAACCAGTCGCCAAGAAATCAAGACCAGCCATCACAGAAGAAGAGCAAGTCTTGATAACAAGCGATGAAGACGATGACGCAGAAAGCGTTTCAAGCTGGGAAGAGTCTGAAAGTGATGTTGAAGATTAAAGGCCACCCAGAACACGACAGAAAATAACTAAAGCAGTAATCGAAAACACTTTTAAATGTTTTGATAGTACTTGAAAACGTGCAGTTTGTGCATGAAAAAGTATTAATAGCGTGACAGAAGCCTTGGATGTTATTGTATTGATATGCTTCATTACCCTTGAAACCACTGGAATGTTAATTAATTTGTGTCTAGACAGCATGGCGCGTGTGGGCCTTGTATGCTTGTTTTTTAAAAATCAAACTATCTGGTAGTTTTATTTTATACGTTGAAATTATCATATATATACTTTTGTTTATCTTAAGATTTTCTAGTTCATAGGGAGATTCGTTTTCATAAAAATTGACTTTTGAGGTTGTTTATATTTCAGAAAAAATCAAAGAAAGGTTGATGGTGACTTTGTAATAAATATATCTTATGAAAACTGGCTTTAGACCCCCGGGTGACATCGCACGCCATCGCACATCTTGGCGCAGCCGAGGTGTGCGACGCACCGCACGCCTGCGATTTTTCTCATTGACAAGCCTGCAACATAGACACCACTGGACTCCTTTGTTCATGTCTAGACACATTTGGACTTGTTTGACAACTGTGGATACCAGAGGTGTTAGACACATCTAGACACCTCTGAACACCTGGACTTGTCTGGTCATGTCTAGACAGCTCTGAACACCTCTAGCCACCTCTGGACAAGTCTAGACACCTCTGACCTGTCATGTTATCTCTGGACACATCTAGACATCTCTGGCCACCAGACATGTCTAAAGGTATCTAGTTATCTCTGGACACATCTAGGCATCTCTGGCCACCTGACGTGTCTAGAGGTGTCTAGTCATCTCAGGACACATCTAGACATCTCTGGCCACCATACATGTCTAAAGGTGTCTAGTTATCTCTGGACACATCTAGGCATCTCTGGCCACCAGACGTGTCTGAAGGTGTCTGGTTATCTCTGGACAAATCTTGGCATCCTTGGCCTCCAGACGTGTCTAGAGGTGTCTGGTTATCTCTGGATACATCTAGGGATCTCTGGCCACTAGACGTGTCTAAAGGTGTCCAGTCATCTCTGGACACATCTAGGCATCTCTGGCCACCAGACATGCCTAGAGGTGTCTAGACATCTCTGGAAACATCTAGGCATCTTTGGCCACTAGATGTGTCTAAAGGTGTCAAGTCATCTCTGGACACATCTAGGAATTTTTGGCCACCAGACGTGTCTAAAGACGTCTGTCATCTCTGGACACATCTAGGCATCTCTGGCCACCAGACATGTCTATAGGTGTCTAGTTATCTCTGGAAACATCTAGGAATCTTTGGCCACCAGATGTGTCTAGTTATCTCTGGACACATCTAGGCATCTCTGCCACCAGACTTGTCTAAAGATGTCTGGTCATCTCTGGACACATCTGGGCATCTCTGGCCACCAGATGTGTCTAGAGGTGTCTAGACATCTCCGGACACATCTAGGCATCTCTGGCCACCAGACTTGTCTAAAGATGTCTGGTCATCTCCGGACACATCTAGGCATCTTTGGCCACCAGATGTGTCTAGAGGTGTCCAGATATCTCTGGACACATATCGACACAATCTGGACAACTATATAGACCTGTATGGACCTCTGGACACTTCTATACGCTTCTAGATAGACAGATACATGTACACTGGCTTGTTAGGTCACCTTGGAGTAATAATGCTGAATTGTATAACATTTGCATCAAATGAATATCAATTAATATCAATAAAAAAAATTAACTCCTGTAAATTAGTTACACCACAGGCTTTAGGACAATTGTGGTTTACAGCCAGCAAAAATGGTATTAAATAACAAAATTTCTTAAACCACTGCTGTGTTTTGTTTGTCTGTTTATCAGCCACTCTTTTCAGAGTGTTTGCTGCAAACTATTCATCTCCCAACTGCCTTATTTGACTAATGCCGAGTTCATCACACGATCAAACAGTCAATTTGATGACATAATATTTTAGGTTATTTTTTAAAATTATTTTTTAAACAATTGGCATGATATAGAGCTTAAAGGCCTAGATATTTAGATTTGAAGTCAATAGAAACAGGGCTCTAGCCAGCTATGAGGCCAGGGTCAAACGTAGCTTTGTACATCTAGGGGGCAAAGACAAATTTTGAAGCCTTAAAATACTTCAAAATTTGCTTGAGGCCAGTTTGCCCCCCTCCCCTCCCCCCAGCCCCTCACTCTGTACAGCCCTGGAGGGAGAGGAGGTAAATTTTGAACCGGAAGAAAATTATTTTTGTATATTCTTAAATTACAATTTATTGAAAAACTTTTGCTTATTTCTAAGTTTCTCCTTTTGCCTCCTCTAAATTTGAAGTATGGCTATGGCCCTGAGCAAAAATTTACCAGAGCTAATATTCTGACTTGCAAAAATGGCACTGGCAAATCTAAATGTCTGGCAGAAATTCAGGCTTTGGCAAAATATTTCTTCAATTCCTCCTTGTTTTTAATATTAAGAAAGCTTGTTTGGAAGTTAGTGAGGAAATTTATTTTCCACACAAGGACTGGCAAAATACTGCCCAAAGGAAGACTTCCACTGGCAAAACAACACATTTCCGAGACTTTGATCAACATAGACAAGGAAATTAAATCATCAAAATCAGTTACTTCTTTTAAAACCAACATAAAAAAGTTCTCTTATCAGAAATGGATTGAAATTCAAACTACATCTAGATTCAATCACAAAAGCACTCTCATTAGGAAATTGCTCCCATCTACGTCTAGCTAGACTCATATAACTTTATACATGTACTTAATATATTAAGATTTAGATATTTTATTATGTTTTTTATTATATTATATATTTACAGGGGTCTAAATTTTTCAAGCAACTCTGCTTTTCTTTAGACCCCTCATCATGTTTGTATGTTGTAGATAACGATGAAAACAGTACATTTGATGTATTAAAAAATACAAAAGTGATGGAATAAACATTGATTGATTGACTGATTGATTTGCTAGTTGCATACTGGAATGAACTCTTTTTTAAGATACATGTATTGCTCATAAATTAATTGGAAAAGTGGGTTCTACATTTTGAGATTTTGCATCTCCACAGCTGTTTTGTCTATATATGTTATATGAGCAGGTAACTAGCACTGATCATGATGCAATCAAAACAAATATATCCAGTGTTATTTTCAAATCAATTAGTATAATATCAAATTATATTAAAACAGTGACGTAGCATGGTGAAATTCGTCAAAGATCATTTATGAAGACAACAACAAACACGGTGTTTACCTGGCCATCTCTGGCACAGCTGACAATCGTGCTATCCCCCGTATTTGGCATGAACTTGGCCTGCGGAAGTAAAACACATCAATCACTTTAGAGAAATATTGTGGCTAGCACGAACACAGAATCAGAGAAAGCCACCCGACATATCGGCAACCTGAAGTCATTAATTATTATGAGATTTGTGGGAATTGGGAACATTTTAACAAAGATAAAAACACCTGAAAAACGTTGCTAGCATGTCCGCTCTCGTATGTCATAGTTTTCTTTCCCTTTGACCAGTCCCAAATCGCAATATCTAGATCGTCACTTCCCGAAGCTAACAGGTCTCCCGACATGTTGAAATTGAGTGTGTTCACACATCCTTCGTGAAACTCAAGTTTATTATTGAGTTTCAGCCTCTGGACGAAGCAGCTGGAACCACTGGCTCTGCGAGTAAAGTTGAGAGGGCACGTGAGACCAAGCTGCCGTGACTTCAAACTGGAAACACATCCCCAAGGCTTAGCAGCCATGTTGGAATTCCCAAGTCCTCGTCTGGAGCGACGAGTTGCGATAATTTGCAGGTTTCCACCCGGTGGGGAAGGTCTTTTACGCTAAGCCATCATCATCGATTTCTTACTCAGAATATCTTCCGTCTCTGAGTGACTCGACTCAAACGCAACAAGTAGAGCATCTGATATCGAAACATAAACTATTTCATCGACAACAACTTTCTTTCCCTTTGCAGACAACAGCCAAAATGTCCAATCAAAACAACAAATTGTGAGGAGCCTCGAGTTCACGTGCGTGGAAGTGAGCACGAACTATTATCGAGCTACGAAGACAATCCGATCGTTTACGATCTGAAATCGACTGTGTTGTGCCAGTTTCAAAATGGCGGACAAGAAGGAGGATGAGGAGCTAAAATCGTTTTTGAGCAAAGTTGAAGAAGTTGGTGAGTGAAATCTGTTCTCAGAATATTCCCAGATATTTTCTGCCATGCAGTCCTAAAGCTTCTATCGTGTTACTTTAATAGTTTCTGGATTACTTAACTGTTTATACTAATATCCCAACATAATTTATACAAGTGTCACCATCAGATTAAGATATGTATTGTAAACATATGAATTATGTTACAGATCTGTGCCAAAAGGTCTGATCTTCACTTCGAGCACGTTCTACACTATTAAAGTTATACATTCTATCGGCAGTTTATCCAAGGATATTTTGTTGATGAAATCTGGAGCAAACTTCTCTCGAGTTCGAGATATTTCAAGCTTGTTTTGGATCTTTTTTACGAACAGAATGGCTGAGCGTGTAAACAACCACATAGCGGTGTTTGTTGTTTAGATGTTTTCTTTATTTTACCACAAGTATACTGTGTCAAGAACGTGCGTTGGTCTTTGTCTGGGAAAACGTTAGTTGGACAAGCTGTAATTTGACATTAATTGGTAAACTAAACTTAGTTGATAATGTGTGGTTTTGTGTTGCTCAGAATCAGTCAAACGTCCAATAGCATAAAAAATTATGTACAATACTTGCTATTGCAGAAGCTTTGCACTGAAAGCAAAGGTTCAGTGGAAGATTGCTGGGCTACTTGAAAAAGTATCTCTGCTTACCTCTGTGAGCAAATTGAGGTTTTTCAACTATTTTTTTGTTTTACTCTGACAAAGGGCTTGTGCTCAAAATGTCAGCTTTACATCCAACCTTTTGGCAAAAATCATACCATATCAACCCTTGTTGATCAAAACCACATATTTTCTGTGAAATACTCTACTACATGTACCAGACCGGCCAACTATCACGGATTTCCCATGTGACACACAGATACAGACATCATCTCATGGTCTCACAGAAATTGTTTTAAATCTCACGGAATCATGATTTTGAATTTGTAAATACCACTAGACTTCAAAATAGGAGTTACAGAACTAAACTAGGCGCCGATAGTATTATATAAGTTATTGTAAAAATCATTCATTAATCGTAGTATTTAATAGTTCGGATCAGTATCAATTTTGAATATTAAATGATCAATGATGTTACCGTGCATGCAGTATTCTCCATTAGTGTATCACAGGCACAAAGTGGGACTCAATTTACTGCAATATGGGAGAACCAGAAACTTTTGAAAACAGTCATAGTGAAGAAGATATTTTGGAGTTTTCTAGCCCTGCTAAGAAGCCAAAATTGTCACAGAAAACATACATCTGTGCTGCAAAGTATCAGTCTACATGCCATAATAAATTATTATTACAGTTTGTCTCATCCAGAATTTCTCCAGATTTTCAGTATTTCATCTCCAGAATTTGGAACCAATCTCAAGAAATTTTAAATTAGATCTCCAGATCTTTTGCTGTTGGAGGTTGGCAGGTCTGATGTACATACAGCTATTTGTGTCCTGAAGGTGATTAAAGTAAATATTTTTTGCGTGGTGTTTTTTTCTTCAGAATCCATAATCAAAGGTCTTTCTTGTCCTGATTCTGAGAAACAAAATCTAGCCATGCAGGAGGCTGATAAATTCCTGCAGCAATATAAAGATGGGAGCAAACTGTGTGAAAAAGGTGTTGATGATGATGTTTTACAGACCAAATGTGACAGGACTGTTATTAACAAATCAGTCGGTGATATTACAGCAGATCCAGCCGAGGGATTGGTGAGGATTTTGTACACATCTAATTTCTGTCTTATTTGGTTTGTTTTTGTCCTTCTTTGGTGCAGATCTTCAAGATTGGGATTTTGTAATCCCAGGGGGTACTCAGGACTTTGGTTGGTTGTAAAGGTTGCTCACTAGAAAATTTGAAAAATTCCCTAAAAATACCCAATCCTGGAGTATGGCCCCCGAACTAAATAAACAAAATACCAGTTTTGTTGTCTATTTCAGCAATAGCCAAACTTTTTCAAGTTTAGTAATGAACACATACTGTTTTAATAGTAGTCTTTTTACCCTTAAAAATAGAAATTAAAGCAACTCCCCAAAAAAATGCTGATTCCTAATTTGAACCCCTAATAAACTCTAATATGACAAAAATAATAACTTGTTTTGTATTGATATTGTAAAGAGACCTCTCTAGTCCTCACCCTTGGTGTGGTGACTAGACAATATCCCTAGAGTAGTCCCCTGGGGATAAGACACTTTTTGGTGTTTGGACAGTAGTGGTTAATTTGCCTTGATTTCATGTGAGCTGAGGAAAATTTCAAGTCCTTTTGGTGTGTCTTATTCAGACTTAAATATGATCACTCAACGACTCCCATTGTTCATTTCTAAGGGTTGGAATCTCTGAGTAAATCTTTTAAGATATTTTTAGCAAAAAGATAAAAATATTTTTTTGATAATAGAATGAGGTTTTTTAATTAATATGCATTTCAATACCAGACAGTCTTTATATTGTTTTATTTTATTGATCTACTGTATATTCTGTTTCTTTTTGAATGGGCTATTATTATTTTGTATAAATTTGTCACTTCTCAATTAAAAACAGTTCTATCCCGGCCCATCTTTTGCATTACTTCTATTTAATACACCTGTCCTTTTAAAATTTATTTTTGATTCTCTTATTCAGACATACATGTGCTAGAAATACTTTTCTGTTTTCTTCTTGAATTAATAGAATTTGCCAGCTGGATCTGAAACACTGTCACCAGGTGAGTTATTTATGCAAAATTAAAGTATTTGTGTTATATCGGCATGTCAGGTTTTGGGTGAGGGTTGATGACCTAGGAGTACTCTGACATGAAAGTTACCAGGAGGTGTAAAGGATTTTACACTCCTCTGTTGGTTTGGGTTTTTTTTTTTTTCGGGGGGGGGGGGGTGACTTTGCCTGGTTGAATTTTTTTGGGTTGCAAAATCTTAGGTGGCATTTCCTTGGCTTTTCTAATTGAAATATGATTTGTTTGCTGGAATTCTATTTTTTTTAGGAAACTTTGATATAGTCCTGGGCCTGGCTGTTCAAAGCCCGATTAGTACTAATCCTGGGTTAACTCTATAGGTTTTATTAAGAGTTAACTCGGGATTAGTACTAAATGGGCTTTGAACAACCGGGCCCTGGAGATTTACACTTACTCTGAAGAATTACTGGAAATTGAAAAACCACTCTGGAGCTTTTGAAATCATTGATTTTCCCATTTTTTATTTTAAATGTTTTATTAGAATCATTAACTTTCTTTTGACTGTGACCAAGCGAGATCTTTATATATTTTGGTGTGATTTCAAAATACTCCAAGAGTATAGTATACTGAAATAGTGAAGATGTACAAACCCTGTTGAAAATAAGAGATTGTTTCCATTTCCACCAAAGGTATTTGAGTAGTTTTGATGCTTCATTAGCACCTCCACATCACTTTGATATTGGCATACCCCCTCTCAGGTTAATGAAAGGGATGGATTCCCCCTCCCGTCTCTCAGTGTATTTAGTACACTGTACATGTAGATAAGATAAGATAAGCTTTATTGAATACTACATTGCAGCCCTTGGGCTGAATTGCATAATATTGTAGACTGTAAGAATTTACATGTTTCAAAGGTAACTGTTGAAATTGTACTATAATATATATATACTGTATGTAATTAAAAACGTTTTGTATTTACAACAACAAGTGAGAAGGAGGCCATAAAAAAGGTTTTTGAATGCCTGTTTGTTTTTGCTCTGGGAACATCGTATATGCATGGCGGCACTTAAAATTATATTTTGGCAGGTTTTGTTTGGGGATGAGGCTGTGAATGGTAGCTTGGTTGCATCACTGGCAATCTTATGTAAGGCCTTCTTCGCTTTTGGTACAAGTTTCCCTTTTCATTTAAAGATCTGTTACCATTTTAGAGACATTTATGAAGAATGTTGAAGAGGATGCCAAGAAGCGTGCTACAAGGAAAAAAGAACAAGAATCTAAAGCACAGATATTAAAAGAACAAGGGAATACAGCTTTCAAAGATGGCAAACATGAAGAGGCCGTCCTGTGGTACAGTAAAGCTATTGAAGAGCTAAAGACAAACACAGTCTTGTATACTAACAGGGCACAGGTAGGGAGAACTTGTTGACTAGCCATTACTTCACCATGAAATCCATGTATCTTATTATTGGACAGTTTAGTATGTAGTATGGCTGGATATTGTTACGAGTCTTGTAGTATTTTGATGAACCTGAAGTATTCTAGTTTTATATGTGTCCCCCTCTTCCTGATTACAAGTGCAACCCAAACCCCAAGTATGAATACAAATTATTAAGCCAAGGGCTTACAGTGGGAGTTTGAAACTTATGTCATTTTGTTATAGGTTTCCAGTGAATATATACTGTTAGTTGACTTTTGTAGAACTTTGTGGATGCAGGTGAAGTTGATTATGCAATTCGATTATTACTTCAGTCTGTTGTAAAGTGCTTCTTTAATAATAATAATAATAATAATAATAATAATGATAATAATAATAATAGTTATGATAATAATAATAATAATAATAATA